>JAYMFT010065305.1:0-14765 GCA_038088735.1 Panulirus argus | reverse complement strand
TATATATATATATATAGCGTTAATGGGATGGCCTTGATTAGGGCCTCAGCTGCCTATGCCCTCTCAGCAAACATAAAAAAATGGTAAGAAACGAAGAAAAAACAAAGTATCTGTTCAGCTATGTCCTCTGTTTACCGTACCGGTACAACGGATAGATTGTCTGGCTTACCGCATACCGAAAAGCTAATTGATTGCGTATCTTAGTGAAGAAAATACTCAGAGCAAATATAACTTCAACATAACTGACATTAGAAAATATTTCCGAAGAAATTAGTAAAATCAACAGATAATAATTCAAAGGAAATGAGGCATCACCTCATGTTACCGTTAACAAAATAGTTCAAAAGATATCAAACACTGCCTCAGATAAATTAACACTGGAAATTAATTTTAAAGAAACTGAACATTACGTCGAAATTATCAACATGAATTATACAACATTTCTCGCAGAACAACTCACTAAACGTGAGTCTACTGACATGCTAGATGTTTTGACTCATTACTACCGTAGGAAAAAGATATGCTGCTAAATACGACAGTAGGAGCCAGACTTAATCTGTTAAATACTAAAGCATGAACTAGGCATACCGCTAAATACGACAGTGGGAGCCAGACTTATACAGCTGATTACTGTAGCACAAACCAGACATACTGCTAAACACTTCAGCAGGAACCAGCCTTATACTGCTAAGTGCTACAGTAGGCACCAAATTAACACTGCTAAACACTAGGAACCAGAAATAATGCTAAATACTAGAGTAGGAGCCCGACTTATACCGCTAAATACTACAGCAGGAACCAACTCATATTGCTCAGTACTGCAGCAGGGACCAGATCTATACTACCAAATACTAGAGAAGGAGCCATCGTGAAATGAACTAGATCAAAAGTCCACAATCCCTGTTGAGATCATTACCATATGAGAATTCTGTTCCTCTCCTCTGCGTTTTCAGATTTTTCTGTCATCCCCCAAGGCAGCAACACATTATCAGACGTTATGTCCATTCCTGACGATATCTGTATTATGATTTTACACGATATCAGGCAGCAACACATTATCAGACGTTATGTCCATTCCTGACGATATCTGTATTATGATTTTACACGATATCATTCTTACAACTAACGAGTGTCAATGTATTATAACTCTGGCAAGCTCGGGAACTCTTGACCTCCCAGCGTCTTTCCTAGTAGTTAAGACCTGCGTGACCTCTCCCTCCCGTTTTCCTTCTTTTTCTAAAAGGTAAGTTTTTCCACTTCTTCACAAGGTTTTGAATCATCATTTCCTTTTTCTCCCCTTAGCTCTCTATGTCTTTGACCCCGTTTTCTGTGTCTCAGTTAAGGCTTGGCCTTAACTACACTACAAACGCTACAGCGGCGTACAAGCAAGACAAAGTTTTCTTTTTTTTGTGTGTGGGGAGAGGGGGAGCAACTCAAGGGCCAAGCATGCATAGGGAACGTGTGTAGTTTTAGAATCATATTGAAGACCCGAAGACGCTGTTCCAAGATCTTTCGGTTGTTGGTGATAACATGACGACGATGGCACTGATGACGCTGAAAAAGTCGATAGCCTTAGAACCCTAATGATCAACCAACCATCCTTTGAATTCTGGAGCTGAACATGGGAAACGTAATAGCATGATCATCAGTATAAGGCCTAAACTTGTCTACCTACTAGTTCAGTAAGGGTGTAACTATGTTCTATTGCTTTGCATCTACGAATCAATTGATGCTAGCGACTCAGAAGGGAAAGTATCTGAATAGCTATTCTTCTCCTGTACTGTAATATTTATAGATCCGTCTGTGGCAATCAGCGTGTCTTATGAAATACACAAAATGGAAAAGTATGAAAAATATAGAAAGAATGTACCGTTATGTTTCCTAATAAAGGACCTCAGACAACGCCGTCAGTTCGAGTTAGATGGGACGACCGCGGTTTCCAAGCAACCCTGGCAACAATTCGTAGTCTGTATATGGACTGGAGATGACAAATATAACAACATACAATGCAAGACAAACTTTTTTCCTCTTCCCTTTCTAATCAATCCACTTTCTTTTTAAGTTCTGTTCATCTACTTTTGGTATAAAACTTTTCGATATCATAAACTACCTTCTTAAAGCTGAAAAACCCTTCAAGTCCCGTCGACCGGATCATGATGGCAACTCCCTGTCTTCAGTGAAATTCTTTTTCCCATATTTGCACTGTAATTACAGCGCATCCAAAGGCACCTGTGCCTGAAACGCCCGAAGCAACAGATAGATAGATACCCTGCAGATGGCTGGCACACGTTCGTAATCTTCCTATATACGCACATATATCGCCAGATATCAGCGTACCTTCACACTGGAAAAATTTGAGATCAACGGAAAAACCCACTTAACTATCGTGAAGCCAATTACCCCCCCTCCCCCCCACTTGTCCTCCAGTATTGGGCTCGGGGAATAAGTGGATGAATCACTGTGTCATTAAGAGATTTTTATTGCGAATCCAATTACCATTCCTCGGATTTGCCACTAATCACGTAATAAATGAGATATTGCCGGGGGGGATATATAATTCTCTGCATTTTGCACAATAATAGCAATCGCGTTTCATGTTTAGGATTTATTTCCTTGCCCATAATTTGCACCGGGATTTCGAGTGTTCATGATGTCTCCATCCGCAGAACAGTAGGGCAAAAAAATTCTTCACGTGTTACTTTGATAACACACATATGGTTAGCTGAATCATCTACACACACACACACACAAGCACAAGCACACACAATCATGAAATTGTGAATGCTGACATCAAACAGTCTTTAAAGAAATTGTATAATGAAGTTCAAGAGATGGGGCCCCAGGAGAGCAGAACTTCCTCCTCGCACTGTAAAGATAGGTCATTACGTAAACTAGTGTGTGTGTGTGTGTGTGTGTGTGTGTGTGGTAACCTACCATTGTTGAGGGCCAGGGTCTCTGTAGCTTGTTTCTCTGTATGTAGTTAACTTTCAATGCCTATCGATACGTGCTGGTTCTGGCGGAGCTGGAGATGACGTGGTTTGCAGTATATGTCTGGTTATTAGGGTGGATGTCACACACACACACACACACACACACACACACACACAGATAGACAACACCTCCCCCCTCATCTGATGTTGATTGCCTGCCTGTCTACTTCATGATATATCTGAAGTTTTTTCAATTATGGAAAAAATAATTCCTAAGTCATCAAAGGCAATTTCACAGTATGAGTAACATGCATGCTAATACCTAGACTGACAATGAAGACATATACCTCAGCACCGCTTCGCATCACCTCTCTATTTAGCAATGCAAGAACCAGCCAGCATCGGTAAGGCAAGATGTACTGTGCGTACACAAAAAAACAAAAAAGTTCCAATTATCTTTTTCCAGTGGTAAAGTTTATCAGCCCCTTTGACAACCGTATCTTTTGGGAAAGAAAGCAAATAACCTCATTAAATACTGTGTCTGTGATTTGTACTTTTCGGATAAGGCAACGAAGTCTGACGTCTGGAATTATAAAGTGCATTCAGAGGAGGCAGAAAAAAACGTTACTGATGATATATGTCAGCGAGTGGCGCTCGTGAAGAATCCAGGAAACAGCATAAATACAAACATACATAGCTGGCGCGGAGGAGGAAGCGGCAAAGATTTTCATATATGAGAAGAATGAGGAGGCATAACCACACTTACTCATATTTAGACGGGGAAAAAAAAAACATTATGTATAAAGAGGATTCTACGACAAGTAGAGGATACAAACTTCTTAGGTGGAGATGACTGAGACCAAAAGAGATAGTGAGGGACTTTTAAAGAGATACCTAAGCTAAAGTTATGTGCAGAGCACAACAAAGAGAGATTAGTGTCAGTGGCAGTGTGAAGTATCGGATGGCCAGCAACAGTCAGGGAAATTTCAGACACGTAGAGAGTGTGACTTAAAGTTGGGGTAAGACAGCCAGACACATCTCAGAAAATGATAAAGGGTAGACATACTGCTGGGGTTCTCAGGATGTACTACAAGCCTGCCAAGGGAGTCGGGCGTCTGCCGGAAAACGCGAGTCTAATTTAACCCAGCACACGAACGCTTGCTGGAAGACGGGGTTAACTAACCTGCCATACGGACCAATATACGAGTCTTAGCAAGAGCACGGTTGGAAATATGCAAAGAATTTGGAGAAAACGGGTTCCCGAGGGATGTAAATGTGAGGACAGGTCGAATATTGTGAGAAATGGAGTGGGAGAGGAAAATGATGGAGAGAGCACATAGGAATCAAATGAGCTGAATTAGACGGCAGAAAGAACGTATATATGTATATCGAGAGAGTTCATGTAAGACAGGTGTTTTTGTACGGAAGTGTGTAAATATATGGAGAGACGTCACGAGACAATAGCTTGTAGGAGATTCTCCATAATTTGCGCCGCTGTGACTTTAACAAACTTCTATCTAGGCCAAGAAGCGGAAGGCAGCCATTGATGATAAACTCTAATAGGTCCATGAATATGAGAAATCAGACACAGCAACGGATAAACTAGTAGATCAAATATAAAGCTTAGGGGAAAAAGAAAATCCTGAAGTTAAGAGTTCCCCAGAATTCATCCCAGGGGTAAAATCAACTTGCAGGGAGAGGGACGGATATATCTCATTAAATCTCATAAAAAAAAGAGGCGTCTGTGTCTGGTAAAACTTAAGTGAATTTTCAGATAATCCGTAGATAAAGAGGATATCTGTTACTGGTCGATACACGGAAATACTTCTCTCTCTCTCTCTCTCTCTCTCATATCGTGTGTGTGGATGTGTTCATTTGTATGTATGTCTGCCTCTGTCCGTCTATCCGTCTGTCTGTCTATCCGTACCACCTTACGTGCGAGTGCGCGCGTTTATATGCTTGCAGTCCTCTGCATGTAGCATGCAAGAAGGCAACAGAAGGTATTCCGGTTACAGGCGTCGATTTACGGTCTTTCCATACCTGCCTGGCACCAGCTGCCACCTATAGCGTGCGCGCTCTAAAACACCTTCGGTGTCAGTGGAGTAATAACGTCTAACAGACTGCCAAAAGGGCGTGGCTGGAGCCTTTAACTATGTCTGAAAACAGCGTGAGGAAACTCTTCATGCAGGTATAGATTCAGACTACCAAGAATGCATTTGTGTGCTCACAGACCATCATATCTACTCCTCATGCACTAAGGTGTGTTATTCCTTAAGCAAGACTGCACAAGCCTTGGACCTGAAGGTCTAGCTTTTTGGTCTGATCCTTTAATGAGTCAGAAAAAGGCCAGGCCATCACATCCAAGGGTTCTAAAGCCGAGGACGTAAAAATACGCCCTACTTTGATGGACATATACACGAAAAAGAGACAACGCATGGACGCACCTAAACACCATCCGACAACGTGCACAAATATATACAATCGACGCGTAACCTAACACGTTCCTCTTATGTCAGCAGATGCACATGCAAAAATCATAAAGCAATCGAATGAAGAAGGCAGCACAGTAGAGAAACAAGCAACGAGGGAAATCCGTACCTCTTTCTACTTCAATCACACTAATCCATGAATTTCCGTTCTCTTTCACTCTTACAAACAGCTTCCTTGGGACCTAATGATCTGTTGCTGTTTGAATTACTTTGCATTCATTTGTACTGCATCAACTTGGTCGAGACTGTATATAAACACATACAGAATGGTACTGTGACAACCTGGTCTCGTAGAGTATAAAAACTGCCTTCATAAACGAGAAGACTGACAGTATTAAGACTATAAAGAATGCTGGGTGTTGATTACCGTATGACCGTAAAAACTGTTGTTATGACCGTAAAGACTGTCGTTATGTGAGTGCAGAATGACGCTGTAAGATCCTAGAGAACGGTGAACATAATGAATACTGCTACAGAGTACAGAGTAACACAGTAAGTGCATAAACATCGCTACAGTATGAATACAAACGTCCCAAGATAGGTAGTCAAGACTGGTACAGCATTATCATTCTGAAACTGCTAGTGTGGGAACGCAAAGAGTATTGTGCCGGTAAACAAAAATATCGTTGGTGCGTGAAAACATACAAGCCTGGGATTGTATGAATAAGGATTCGGCCTGTGTAAGTGTACCCAAACCGCAAAAAAAAAAAAAAAAAAAAAAAAAGTGCTTAAAGACTTAATGTTATATATAAGCGCAATTTCGTTTAGCAGAGTATAGAGTGCACAATGCTTAGGGCTGCACAAGTGATCAGGTTTAATGAAGACTCAAGAGCATGAAGGCTTGAGGTGTCTGGTGAAGTATATAAGTGTACACACGGTACTGTAGTATTCGTAAACCAAGCCTGGCGAAGCGTGAGAACACACGATACTTCGAATAAGTATAAAACGACTAGTGGAGTATTCGATCACACAAGGTGGTGTTATGCGAGTTTGTATATAAGACTATAGAGCGTTGCATGAGTATACTGAGAAGGAGTGAACGGCGAGGCCGTCCTAGCTCAGAAGGTAAAGGTCACTACTATCTATAATGCTCAGCTCGCGTGCTAACCCACCTCACCTCTCCTGCCTCCATCATGCTAGGCTAGCCTCGCCAGGCCTTGCGTGTTCCCCTGATATTTGTAACGCGTTTTCTCAAGTATTTTGGAATAAAGAGTGCCTCTCAGGCCGCCCCCCCCCCAAATAATTGCTCCTATTTCCATATTAATTGCACTATATATACAAATGTCTTCGATATTTAGTTGATATATTTTCTCTTTTTGTGTATGCCAAGTTAGCTATCTACAGAAGGGTTTGGCTTAAAAAAAAAAGGTATCTGGTCGCCCTTCTAATAATAGCCTGTTTAACCTACTGTGGGCTAAAGACTTTCAACGAATCTGACTCATTCTGGTCTTATCGCTGTTTTATATATATATGCATAATTTCAAGTTGAGAGAAATCAATTTAATTACCTGTTCTGGGGCACAAATCCTCTGCAAGCTAAGCTGAAAATTCTTCTTCAGACATTTAGCAGAAGCAGTGCTCCGGATTCCCAGTTAGTGACGTATACATTACATTCTGTTCGTGAATTCTTTTTCATCAAATGTCTTCATGTAAAATCATTCACACAGTCCTCAAAAGTTTCCGGTCCTCATGATGATTTTCGTTTGAGTGGCCAGGCCTCTCTGCCTAGTACGGAGACATTGTCGTACTGAGCGACCCAGCCACAGAATTCTTTTTAATTCTTTTAATCAAACAAGAGAGTGTGGGATGCAAGATAAAAATGGGAATATAGAAGGACTTCAAACAACAACAAGACCACTCGGTCCCTCCGAGGCTGTTTCTGACGGTGAAAGATATCAGAAAACTCGTAGATTAGCGTGGTAAAAACAGAGAGGCACACATGTGTAAAGAGACACGGGGCATACCTAGTCGCGGAGTGAGCCAGGGACATTTTCAAAGCCATCTGTCCATACTGCACACAGAAACCAAGTCTTGCCGCCCTGGGCAACAGACGCTTACACTGTTTAACAGATATTTCCCTGATGCACTATTAATGGAAAATAGTATTCACTTAAAAAAAAAAACTGAACGGATATTACGATGTAAACCAAAGCTGAGATGTATACCTCGGGAAAAACCAATAATCACTAAAAAGAAAAAAAAAATTCTTCCAATTACGGACTGAATGATTGGATGAGTTTGTGGAATTTGTAAAGCGCCAGAACCTAATGATTATTCAGCGCTTTCCAGCATGTAAAAGCCATCACAAAAACTCGAAACTATTTAAGAGTATTCTGTAATGTGGATTCCTTTTAAAGGATATCAAAAACCTACAGATTATTAACATAAGATTATACACATAAGCTTCCCTGACGAATTGACTTACGACAACTCCTTTCCTCGAACAGCGAGGCTGTGTAATTCTTCTTTCATCTCTCCCTCTTTTCTACCTCTGAATCAGGTCTAGCAATCCCTGAGGGAAAGTGATTTATTTCTTCATTTTTTCCCCTCCCACCATTTTTTTTTTTTTTTTTTTTTACCCGAGGTGGCCCTGATTGCCGGCATGTTTTGCCCGTGCAATGTCGGTCACTATAAGAAATTTCCGTTTGGTGAATCAAAATATAATCGACAACATCGAGCGAGGCTTTTGTTTTTGTAAAGATCTTTTCATGTCAAAGGCTCCAAACAAGGGCATGAGTACTCAATGAGGCCTTCAATGAAACATACAACAGGCTCGAGAAGTAGAGAGGAGAAAGACTAATCTTAACAGTGTCTGTAAAGATGGGAAACCTGTCTTTCGGAAGGGGCCGAGTACAAGTATCACCATCTTCAGACAATTAGACTTTAAAGAACCAAGGATCGTGATACAAACTACGTCAAAATAACCAAGAAGGATCGCAAACACACACACACACACACACACACGACTAAGGCTCTGCGGATGATGAGAGAGGACCTGTCTACAAAAGCGGGCATGACTATTACAGTGGGACATGCTGTCATGAGCAGAGGTAAGCCGGAAACATATGTTGTTTGGAAGTTCCTTTCAGGAAAAGTTGTCTGAACTGAACCCCTGGAAACGCCATGAACACCAAAATGTATATACGTATACACAGGGGTTAGAAATGTTGATCTATCACATGAGGTCATTAAGTCATGTCATCTAGGGAGAGGGGAACTATTACAGGCTCTACTCTAGCTACCAGCTAGGGGTTGTATCCTACTGGTGGTTGTAGCCTTGCTGCCCATCAGAGGTGACCTACACTTCTGGTAGAATAAGAAATTGCTTGACGTATAAAGCGATGAAGAGAGGCGGGAGAGGAAGGCTGGAAATGCTCCCCTTCTTGCATTTCAATTTTTAAAAGCTGGGAAAGAAGTCAAGCGAAGACTGCCTCGGGTGCCTGAATATATGTGGAGGTAACCAATATTAGAAAAAGGGGGAAAGGTAGTATGTCTAAGGAAAGGAACCTTGATGTTTTGGCTTTGAGTGAAAACAAAGCTCAGGGAGAAGGAGGAAGAAAGGTTTCAAAAAGTTTTAGGTATAAAGTTAGGGGTTGGCGTGAGGGTGAGAGCTAAGGAAGGGATAGCAATTCTGGTAAAGAAGTTGTGGGAATGTATGAGTGCAAGGAAGTGAACTCCACACTGATGTGGGTATAACTGAAAGCAGGTTATGAAAGATGGGTGATTATATATTTATAATTATCATTTATATATAATTACCTCAAGACCGATTTCTATGAAAGAGCCCTTGTGTTACCCAGGACTTCTTACTAAAGGTTCCTGCAGCCTAAGGTAGCAGGGAAAATGGACTCCTTTAGAGTAAGTTCCTAGAAGAGACTATACTCCTAATTATATGGCCTCTCCAAAGGAGACTTCATTCGCGGTGGAACCTCGAGCAGGCGGAGTCCGGTAACACCGATGGGTGATTATTTGTGTTTATGCACTTGGAAGCGAGAGGAAGGACTAAGAGAGGCTAGTGGTTTGCGTGGAGGTGAGCGGGTGTGTTGGCAGTTTTGACGCGAGGCATCGGATATTAGTGATGGGTGATTCGAATGCGAGACTGGGTGATGTGGCAGCAGAGGGTATGACTTGGGGACATGGGGTACCAAGCGTTATGAATGAAATTAGCGAACAGCTTGTGGTGGCGTGTGCTAGAAAAATTATTGGTGTTTGAGAATACCAAGTATGAAAGGACGGGTATTACTAGATTATCATATGCTAATTATTAGGGTTATAAAACAGAGACTCTTGGATGTAAATGAGCTGAGAAGGGCAACTGGTAGGATGTCTGATCATTATTTGGTGAAGGCGATGATGAAGGTACGTAGAAACTTTAGGGTAAGTGGAAATGGTACAGGTGGGAAAAGGGTGGTGAAAGTGAGTGTGCTTGGAAAAGAAGCCTCGATGAAGAGATATAAGGAAGGGTCGAGTATAGACGGCAAATGATGACAGTAAATGAAAAAAGGGAAGTGGGTAAGGAATGGGAAATATTCAGAGAAGGTGCTGACATGTGAGAGAGAAGTGTTCGGCATGCGAAAGGTGGGTAATGGACATGAACGAATATACCAGACGTCCTTTACTATGACTTACGTAACCAAGAAAACGAAACTGTTTGACGGTCAGGAAACAATGTCTTAGTACACTGCCATTTCATGATTATGAGACGAGTCATCTTTAATGAATAAAGTTCCAAGATGTTTGAGAAGGAACGTAAGGTAACTGACGTGAAGAAGACGTATATTGCTATAAATCACATTCCCCAACACGTGACATATACCAATCCAATTCTAAAAATGTCAGTTTAACTAAATCTTGCTAAATGGTATGTAAAAACGCGATTGGGCCGCCTATGGATGATGAGCCAACAGATTTGGCGTATCCAAACATTTTATTGTAACACTCGTTTTCATGCTGAATACAAAGCTAAAAATATAGATGCGAGAGGAGGCTGCATGATGACCTACTGCCACATACGCACATAGGAGGAATTTCTAATTTCATTTAATCACACATATCAAGAAAAGTAATCCTTTCGCGGTAACGCATCCTAATCCCGACCACTTAAGAGTATAACCTTCCACTTAAGACATCGTAGCATACCACTCAAAAAATAAAAAGAATATGACTGCCCACCCATCTGAAACCATATTACCCTCCCAACCAGAGAGCAAAACCCTGTCCACCGACTTGGTAACTAAGTCATCCATCAAAGAGTAATATGGTCTTGCCATCCAGCCCACTGTGGCTTTGCCACAGGCAGTATACCTTTAATACTCACCATACAACTATGACAACTATCAGACGGACCACACCTTCCTCTCAAGCCTTGCAATCTACCACGCAGTATGTAATGACGTCCAAAACGACACATTTCCTTCGACACAAGACGTTATAGCTCTGCCATATACCGAAGTGCAGGAGGTCTCGCTTCCTCTTCAGAGCCCAGCAGACGCACGACTAGGGGAAGGCAGTAGCCAGCCATACACATATATAGGACTGTGACCATGGCAGCTGCACGGAACTGTGAAATCCTACCCAACGTTAGAGGGTTAATTTCCACCCGAGAACTTCTCCCAGACTACTGACGGTGTTAGGTAATGTCAGCTAACACACACACACACACACACACACACACACACACACACACTCGTCTACCCCTCTCTGGATGCTGGTCCGGAGCACCTCCCTGAGCACAAAGTGCTCTTCCATAAAACATTTTTCTTAGATAGACGAGATTGTCATCCTCCTCCTCTTCCTCCTCCTCCCTACTCGTATATTCTTCAATTCTCCGAAACGTACTGTACAACTCTGTGTACCTTGCTCACAAAGACCGACTCAGGCAGTCTATATTGTACTCTGGAAGGAAAAAGAAAAAAGGATCCTATACATCTTACGACTTGCAATGGTACCTGCCTTAAAATGAAAAAGAAAAATCTATGGAGCAGAAAAATCTACCAACCCAATTGTTATATTTTCCCTTAAATATCTCGAATAAAATTGTAGTGAAAAGCAGCAGTTTACATATGTTTAGAGTCGTATTATACTCATGCTGCGGGGGGGGGGGGGAGAATGTGATATCAAGAAGACCTACAGCGAATGAAAGAAAAAATTAAAGTGTATAACCCAAGTAGCCGATATTGAATACGAAAATAACATTCTCTGTCTTTTTTCATATCTAGTTTCTCGGAAACTCAGCGTGAATATTAACGATAGTGAAATGTTCTGTAATAAGAAAAAAAAAATGAAAGGCAAAAGTACAGCCAACAAACAGCACGTAGTAAAAAAGCGATCGTGACAATAATAACCGCTATTTTCGTCATATATGCCACACACTGCCATTTCTTACACGATCAACCCTCCGCACACCACGTATTTTCCTCATGCATTTCATTTCCGTTATATCTACCTTCTTATGGATTTTCTTTTTCAGTTCAGAGCTCACGACACTGTCGAGACTACTATACTATCGAACTCACAAATCGCTCCGAGACATCGTCCCCTCCTCCTACACGTTCCTCGATGTACCGACATTTTTTGCCACCTCCTTCATCCTGTGACTTATTTCAACTCCCTATAATTCCATCCGCAACCGTGACCACTCCCAAATATCTATAACACCTGACTTCCTCCACGTTCTTGCCACTCATACTTAAAGTAAACTGTCTCGATTTCCCATTTATACTTTATAACCTGATTTATACACGTTAACTCTTAACTTCAGCTTCCCACACACTTCCCCAAACTTCCATACCAGTTTCTGCAGTTTTTTCTTGAATCTTATATAAAAAGTGAATATATATATATATATATATATATATATATATATATATATATATATATATATATATATATACTAAAAAATTTTCGACTATCAAAATTCAACGGACAAAATTGTCAACAATGCTGGTGATGGTTGCGCCCTTCTGTTACTACATAGTTAGGTAACACAACATGACTTTATGGAGCTCTAAGAACATCAAGAAGTTCAAATGCCGTTTAACAAATCTTAGTTGTTCTTCACTAGGGATTTTCTTACCCCTTTTTTCAATACCAACACATCAAAAATGCTGAACACTCACAATGATACACTTTCTCAAGGACATCTATTGCAGATGATAAACAAACATCAACAATTCTGTAGCTACTGATTGAAGACACTGTTCCGTCAAAAACTATGGAAACTGAAACAACTCGAGGGAATTCCAGCCTTAACACACAAAATAATACGCGTTCCAAAGAGTAATTGTGTTACCTAGGTAATATTATGATTTCAGCCTTACCCACAAGAGGTATTTGTCCCAGTGTATTTGTGTTGCCTGAGAGAAACTGAATCTTGAAGATGGAGTGTGCCTCGCAGACTCCCAGGTGAACTATCTGGCTGATGTGCATGTGATAAGTGATACTTCACCGGATACTTCACCTCTTGATAAACTGCATCTCTCCCACCGGATCAAAGGCCAGGTCATCATACCCACTGTTCATACCGTCATGCTTAAAGCCACGAGTATCCTCCAACTTAATGCCATGTTCGAGGGTTTCACCGTGATAGTGATGGGTCGTATACTTTCAGAGCGCTCAAGCAACTTTTATCACCGTCGCGCTCTATGGGCTCAAAAAATAAGAAACTTTTCAACACACACTGTATAGCTAAAGCAGGCACCAAATGTTTTACGTTCTGAATAAGACTGACAATCATGACGTCTTTTTTTCATGTGACACTATGAATTCATGATCATCTAATAACCAATGACCTCTCATGATAATCTACTTGCACGAGATATTCCAATTTGCCCCTGTGGGCTTACTAAACATGGCTCCTAGGATGGAACAAACTCAAGACGAAATAGCTGGGTTGAAAGAGCGAGGAATATTTTGCTTTCAGCCCAGAACTTGCGATTTCGGTCGATTAATTACAATATATCTAAAGGGCCTGAAGTTACTTTAGGAGTGTTGCGGGAGTAACCAAAGTATCCCAAGTACGCACCCTGAGCGGTGAAACGTGAGCAACCATGAAAGTCAAACCACATCCCTGTATTACCGCCTCCATTTCAAACTTAGAAAGCCCTTCCGACAGCTCGGTCCGAGGGCGAGAAGCGATGGTAAGAAGGCCCTCCAGAACTATTATAAAGCATAAGTGCTGTAAGGTTAAAATTTGAAACCATATCTTTACGAGATACACAACTCCTGACACCATCGTAAAACATACGTATGGTAACGTAAGGTTGTCACAGACCGGGCTCTTGGGATAGAGGACACCCGAAATTGTCGAAAAACATTGTTACTGAATCCTCTACGTAAGTACGACACAATACCACGTAACAATCCTTCCAGAGCTTTCCATGAAGATACGTCAAAATGATGAAATAGCGAACTGCCAGCAGGTTACCTGGGCTAAAGGTTTCAACGTCTTTACGAGCAACGATAATCGTAAATTCACAACAGGGAACATATACCGCCTTTAAATGGTTAGAAGGATGTAACTGAATACGAGACGGTGCGGTAGTTACCCAGTGTTTCGTGACCCGTTGCTGGGTAAGACAGTGTAACAGTAATTGATAGTGCATCATAGTAGTTATTGATTGTCTGGATATCAGTAGTTGTAGGATAGCATAATTTTTCGGCACGTGCCCCTCCCACCAACCTCCATCCCTTCCCCTCCGCGAGTTGCTAACATGTTTAAATAGTTTCGTCCAGCGATGCATCGCTAACATTACTAATATCTATGATTACAACAAGAAACTGCTTACCCCATTAAGATCATTCAACATCCTCGATATGATATATTTATCCAAACGGATAGCACAGTAGTTTTTGGCCTCCATTTGCTGCCTCTTGTGACGAATGTTTACACCTTTTTAATGTCTGTGCATCACATGGAAATGCTTTCGGGTTATCAGTTATTGTCCTTTTATTCACTTATATGTAAACAGTTTTCACTAAGTAACACAAAGGTATCATTGCCTAAGAACGGCTTAAAAACAACTATATAATGCAGTCACACTAAACACATTTTCATGCGTTAGTGTTATGAGAGGATAGAAGAAAAGCTGGACCAAAGAATGAATTTAGGTAGTACAGCTGTTCCAGATTACCAGTGTTTACGGTGAGATGAAATAAGTTGCCACTAGCGTCATCTCATGAGTAAGCTAGTAACTTAAAAGAACGTGTAAAAAAAACAAACACTGAAGCACTTCATAGACTAAACTGAATTTAAGTGACCCGTCAAAGAAAACAGGCGCATATATATATATATATATATATATATATATATATATATATATATATATATATATATATATATATATAT
>JAYMFT010065294.1:0-14766 GCA_038088735.1 Panulirus argus | reverse complement strand
AGAGAGAGAGAGAGAGAGAGAGAGAGAGAGAGAGAGAGAGAGAGAGAGAGTCCATGAGAAAGTGTGAGGGTCAGAGTTATTGAGACACCTGAGAACGGCCCCAGACGGATCGAAACGTGTGAAGTTTATAGTTAGGACTTCCTTCATGTGTGAGTATACGTGACACTGCATTAATACATACAGCTTAGTTAAGTCATACGCTATTCTGAATTTCCAGTCACCACTGTAAATAGTTACATCGTGTCCATTAATGAAGATCTTCCACTTTATTTAGGCACGGTAGCGATGCGTGGAAACGGAGAGGACGTCATTTCTTACCGGAGACGAAACATCGGCATGCGAGACTGTGGAAAGGAGCCGAGATATTGCCCATGTGTCAGGTGTCTCCGTCAGGCAGGAGGAGGGTCCTCTTAAAACTAAGCCTCTTAGTGGAAGACCACTAGTTACCACGCGCGAAGAGGTCACTCGTATTTTGCGTGCAACACAGGAACAACCAAAGTTGCTTGTAGCTCTGGTCACTCGGGATTTGCAGGTTCCTCGCCATCCACGTGTCACAAGACGGCGCATCCATGGAAACGGCAGCCTTTGTTACACGACGGCAAAGGAAGAAGAGCTGTCTGAAGCACAAAACGATCCAGTGCCTTGCAACAGACCCATCTATCTGGACGACCGTCATATTTACGACTGAGAAGTATTTCTCCTCAGATTAGTGAGGAACAAGACTGTGCTGGAGACCCGTCAACACTCGCTATGATGCTGAACACATCCGAGAGAAAGCCAAGTGCGGTAGGGTGAAGGCAAATTTCTGGGGCTGGATATGGGCGTTCGGACCTGGAGAGCTAATGAAAATAGATGGAAAGTTCACAGGCCAAGAAGACACGTATGTTTTTGAGAAAGTATCATATGTCGTCAGCGTGAGCCAGTAGCATTACCACCACCGCACTCTACTACACTTTTTGCAAGATAAAAGCCCTACCCATACGAGCGATGTGATGAGGTAACTGGTTCACTCAACATCCGTAAATGGGAGTCCTCGACTGTCCTAAGGGTTGTGTTATGAACCCGACTGAAGAATAATGAGCCATTATTTGTCTCGAGTGGGATGTGGGTGATGGACTCAGTTGCGACGCCATTGAACGAAGGGAGTGGGCATCAGTGAGGCGGCGTCCGAACGTCTGCCTCAACGCAGTGGAATCCGGACCCATGAGAATAAGTGAAGTGGCTGATGCTCAGGGAGGCTGGATCTTGTGTTTAAAGTCACGTCCCGTAATCACTTCATTACCATAAAATTCCGATTACGGTTTTCATATGGTAATATGACCTTAGCTGTCATAAAATCGTCAGAAACTTTTATATATAAATGACATAAATCTATGCTCAACTGCTGAATATGAGTTGTGTTTTGTTTCATAAACATTATAAAACGTATGAAACAATATCCAATTTAAATCTAGAGGGTAAACGCATTCATATGTAATCCGTTATCGATGTTAATTCTGTATCGTTTATATGTTACTGCATTAAAGGATTTAATAAAAGCATGTTGCAATATATATGAATTCTATGATTCCGTTTTCTAAATCTATTCATCCTGCATTATGCATACTGGTGAAAACATAACCAGCAATCGAAGGCAAATTATTAATCCTTTTGTAGCAGCCGACTTTTGACAACTTCCCTCTTGTCAAACCCAAATTCACTCTGTTATGGAAATCTAAGATGTTTATCACACATGATCTTCCTCTACAAACCGTATTGTTTCTCACTTAGGAAATACATATCTCCTTTTAGAAGGTCATCCATTTGCATTGCAACTATTTTTCCTCGAATCTCATAGACCACACTTGTCGTTGGCACCGATATGTTGGTCAATGCCTGTTCCAGGTCTCCTTTCTTACGGAGTGGTATGATGTTCGTCCTCCTCCATTCCTTTGGCACTCCGTCTATCTCCAGAGACATCTTGAACAGTATTTCAAGAGGTTTATCTAACATATCTGCACACATCTTCCGCGCATATTGTGAATTTCATCAGGACCATGAGCCATGTATGGTTCAAGATCTTTAAGTATTGTAAATATCATTTCTAGATATCTGAATGTTTCTCGAAACGTCTTCTCTATTCCATCTCCCTGATGTTGGGGGTTAGAGTATCTTCCACTGTGTAAATATCTTTGAACGTGTTATCCAGTTCCTCACCTACATATCTTACTTTATCCTTTGATATTCCTCCTTCTTAATCCTTTTGTCTGATTAGCTGCTCTGTAACTGACAAATGACTCCTGATGAATTCGTGGAAATGATTCGGATTTTCTCCTGGCTAGTCCACAAAATTCTTTCCCAATTATTTCCTGTCCTCCTTTCTCATCCTGTTATACTTGTTCATAAGCTCTCTTATACCATGCCAATGCTGCTTGCTTAGAATTCCATATATATCGTTGCCACTGCACATCTCGAAGCTCCTTAGCTTGTTTATATCTTTTATCTAACCATTCTTTCCTTTTTCTTACTGTTCTCTCAATTTCGGGCTCGTGGTAGACATGTTTCTACTCATTCACTATAAAGTTCACAAAACCTCACCACAAAAAACAGGTTTCTGGCTTCTGAATACCATTTCGAAATCTATGTTACCAATACAATTGTAAAGGTTTGTACAGTTTTTGCGATTATATCTCCTCTTTAAGTCTTGTTTCACCTTTGTTACTCTAACATTCTCATTTCCCACATAGTTAAACTTGAGCATCACATGATCACTTTTTCCAACTGATGTATTATTCATGTCAGTGTGTGTGAAGATAAGGTCAAACAATGGTAGCGTATCAGTCCCTCTTATCCTAGTATTCTTGCTGATGCAGGAAATTTTCCTGCGTACTCGAACACCTTGCGTCTTTACGAATCCCTGTGATCATGAGAATCTTAAATCCTCAAGTCTCTCTCCTTATGACTGAAATCCCCCATTACCGATACTTTATCATCTCTGTAAAGTAACTGTGTCAATGCTTCATGTACTATCGTGATTGTTCCTTCATTGTTATCATTGCAGATTTGTTTGGATCACTGTAATTCAATGGAAGATTGTATATGCGCTTCCCGACAGTCACTCTTCCCATTATGTATTGTCTGAATGGGCCATCCTAAACTGTTTCTTAAAACTGGAGGCAAGATGTTACTGGATTCCACTTGCTCGGGGGTTGCACCGAGAGTGAGAAGTCACCTTTATGAGGGTATATCATTTAGTTTTTTCCTCAAAGACTTTCTCACTTCAAAGGGGTTTAAATTTACCTGCTGTTGGAAGTAACGCAGCCTTGGGCTGTTGGAGATTTTATAAAGGTCATGGGTAAGATCAGGAGTCTTTCATAGAAATTAACAATAGAAAAAGGGCATCCGTCCCTCATGTGAGATCATATCTCTTTCGTAAGCTTTGTTTCTACCACTCTAACAACATCAGGTACACTTACCCTTATACGATCCTTGAATCCCAGCTCTTTCCCATTAACATCTGATCCATTAGAATTTGTCTTCATCATCTTCAGTCTGACGCTACCGTCCTTTAACACTCCTGCTCTCTCTGCGGTGTGGTTATGGTTATTCCGTCCTCTTGCCCCGCTTGGTGTCTCCAGTTTTTGTTAACTGATCACATTCTTTGCCTTTCTGCCTCTCGTCCTTTATTCATAACACATGATATATCACATCTGAGGAATATCCCACTAAATTCCACCTTGATCTTAAGTTTCTTTGCCGGCCCAAGTACTTCCTGACTAAATGGCTGAGTCAAACGTAACCATGACTAGTCGTCCATTTACGTCTTGCTTGTAACGACCAACTCCCTTTCTTTATCGCCGGAATTACATCTGGTAGTTCTATAGCTTCCAGTAGCCTTTCAATAAGCATTTCTTGTTTTTTTTCTCTTTCTTTCTTATCTGGAGTATGATCTTCCTCCGAATAGAATATGATTAATGATTTACGTCTATCGACTTCCAGCCTTACTAATCTTTCTGATTTTGGTTCCACCCACTGCTCAGCGAGATCTTTCAGTGTAAAACTGTCAACCTCTGTGTCACATTCTCTAAAATATACTTTCGTGTTAACAAGCACTGATCCTGTATACTCTGCACTTTTCTGAACCATAACCCTCCTTGATCATTTGATCTCCAACAGTGCATAGTAATCGTTCTACAACTACTTTCAGTCTCCCGTCTACCCTGTTAGGATGGCCGCAGGTTTCTGTTCCACTATATCAATCTTCATCCTCTGTCTGCTTATTAACTATCATAGTTGAACCTCCTTCCCACTACTGCCGTCAGATCTTCCGAATGATCAGCCACCAAGGCATTTTGAATGAACCCATCAGATCGGAACGGGCCGCCGACAGGCAAAGGCCCGTGTCGGACCAAGTAGAGGTCCGACGATCTAACAAACATACAAACCATCAGATCCATTCATCGACCAGGATTCGAATCCATGAGGGTCCTACCCCTGGCGGGCACACGTTGACTCACAGTCAGTGAGGTTGACCACTACACCACGGAGGCCAGCGCGTATGTGTGTGTGTGTGATTACTATTTGTCTGTTACTGGGAGAGAGTTTTACACTCGCGCTGCCTAGTCCCTTGACCTTGCTAACTTACCATTTCATTGTTCTAAAGCGCATAGTGTGTGAGTGTCTGTGCAAAAACCTATTTGCACTGTACTATGCCGGACGGGAGTTTTCCACACGTGGGGCTCCATCTTTTCAACATTTTCTACTGTCAAACAACCTTTCAAACTTCTGTATGCTGTCCGAAATTGCTGTATTCTCCTTTGGTCCATTCCATTTACCCAACACTCTTATGCTATAAACGTACTTCTGTGCATTCATTCTGACAAGCTTTCTTTTTACTGTCATGTCCTCTGGTTGTTCTGTTCCTGCATATTTTGAAGAACTGTTCGCTGTCTGCGTCATCAGTCTGGTTTAGAAATCTAATGATCGTGACGAGGTCACCCATCATTCTTTTCTCTTCTACGTTAAGCAAACCCAAAGCCTTCCAGCCTTTTCCTGCAACACGGCTGTCCTAATTCTCGTACGTCTTTGCTGTTCTCCTCTGGCACTTTTTCTTTTACGTTGAAGGTTCCAGTCACAGACAAAAGTCAACATCAAGGCCGGGCCTTAATTGAAATATAAAGAGAATTAAAAAACGGAAAAAGAAAAGAAGTGAAAGCATTTACGAATTTTTCAGAAAGTGCAAGACCTGTCTCTTTGTGCTTCTTTAGGTGCGTGGTGACGAAATCTTAGAAGCATGCTCTAATTTTGGCTTTTTGCAGAATATCAATAACTTACCGATTACATTTACTTGAAACCTGTTGTAGTATCTACGAGCAGATATTTTGTCTCTACTATTTTTCTAAGGTCTCTGGCCACAGGTTATGGACGATGTCGACTCCCAAGGCGTGTGTGTGTGTGTGTGTGTGTGTGTGTGTGTGTGTCATCATCTGTTTGTACATACGGGGACGGAGTCTTACACCCGTGCGGCCCCGCCTCTTAATTCTCCTTGTTTTATTGTCGTAAAATCTTTTTAATTTTCCTTTGGTAGTGGCCTTTACTTCCTGTCGCCTCAGCTTGCTCCTGGAGGCCACACCTCTCTTGCTGGAGGAATGCTTCCTCACGTCCCTGCCCTTGATTAACTCCCACTTGTGCCCTCTTGTTCCCGGCCCTCTTCTCGAGGCTCAGCTGGACATACGGTACGAGGGAGGAAGTGTACAGAGCTGTGGACTCGTGGAACAAGCTGAGCCAGAAGGAGGAGGAGGTCGATGCCACTATAATTGGGGAATTAGAAAAAACCGTGTAACAGTAAAACGCGGCTAGGAGGCAGGGTGTGTGTGTGTGGGGAGTAGGGAGGGAGGAAGGCATGAGGGAGGTGAAGGAGACGGGAGAAGGGGAGGGGAGTGGCAGAGGCAGAGAGTGGAGGGGGAGGGAGAGGTAATCCGGTCCTAATTATTCCGGTTTAATGGGTGTGACGTCATTGTTCTGGTCCTAAGCTCTACAAATGGACTCTCTCATTTTCTGTTTTATATTGCCCCACTCGCGTCTCAGGTCATCTACATTAGGTAACTTAAGTGATTTTTCTCCTCAGTTCACATCATTACCTTCCTCGCTTTGATTATTGCGGAAGTTGTTTACGTTCGGTGATTACCGTCGTCATGCAGCGCAGGCCCGCGTTAATTGGCTGATCTGCATTAGGCTGTCGGCTCACTACAGCGACACAGGGGCCAAATTGGTTAATGACGTCATCAGTTGAGCACGACAATCTCATGCTCGTATAAAACGGACACGTCCTGCCGTGGCTCAGGACTGAGTGTGTGAGTGTGTGTGTGTGTGTGACAAACTGAAAACATTGTTATGTGACTGTACGGGTTTAATCTACATATCTCGCATTTTGAGCCTCAGTCGTTATAATATGTGTTTATCCTTCTATAGGGAGGCTTCTCTTTTCTGTTATGCATCTATATAACTTCCCTGACAACGAATTCTGTATGGAATGTCTAGAAAGCAACAAAATCATTTAATTTCATTTACCTACTTTTCCTAAAACTTGACAGGTCATCAACCATAGACCTCAGCAGTACACAGACTGCTGTATAGACCAGCCATCACAGACCACAGCAGCACACAGACTGCTGTACAGACCAGCCATCACAGACCACAGCGGTACACAGGCTGCTGTTCAGACCTGCCATCACAGACCACAGCGGTACACAGGCTGCTGTACAGACCAGCCATCACAGACCACAGCGGTACACAGGTTGTGGTACAGATCAGCCACAGAGGCACACAGGCTGTGGTACAAGTCAATCACAGAGGTGCACAGACGGTAGCATAGGTGTCATGCCACACCAGGAGGCCCGGGCCGCCCGGCCCTGCCACAAACCACTACTGTTGTAATCACTTAATGGACCTTAATCTGCCAGGCCACATACCACTCCCAGAGATATTAGCTCCTCCTCCTCCTCGCCGCCACAGCTGGCGAGGTGGCTCCATCCTCCGCCACAGCTGGCTATATTGCTTCATCATCCCCCACAATTGGTTATATTTCTTAGTCATCCACCATATCACACACTGTATAATTGCATCGTTCAACAAACTTCAGATGTAGCTACATCATCATCCACCACAGCTGGCTATCAAACGTATCACCGTTCACAGCCGGACGCATGGCGTCACAATCTACCACAGGTGACTGTGCAACTTTTTGGTGGGGATCACTGTGTTGTCTCTTTTGCCATGGAGTGGACCCAGAGACGGGTTCGAGAATGCCAGCGACGACACAGTGCTTCACTGAATAAATACAGAGGTAACGTGGCTCAGGTCGAGCTGCGACACGATTAAGCAAGAACGTGATGTGAGTTGAGGTGAGATGCAGCTGGCAGGGTTTTTAGTTGAGTTGATGTGAGCGGAGCTTTGCATCGTTCTCATGGTACTGGGGCATGAAGATGTAGGGTTTAGTGAGGCAAGCCATCCATGAGAGAGTTGCGTGGATGACGAGTCTTGAGGACGTTCTGCAGAAAGAAAGAGGTGTTGCCGAGGTCGTGAGTTGGGGTGGGTGGGAGTGAGGGGGGGTGTCAGTTCGTTCTTTCAGCCGCAGGTGGCGTGGACATGGGTCCCGTAGTTCAGGCTGCCACAGGAGAATAACGTTGGCGATGTTTCACGTGGGTCCTGCTAAAGGAACTGGAACAACAGTGACTTGGGGTCTGTTGCCGAAGGAAACTGTGGACAGTAAGGCACTAGAGAGCTCTCTCCTGGAGAGTGATGAGCCAGGAGTCACACGGTGGACGTTTTCAGGAGTAGGGCACATTGGTAACCGAGAGCATGGGACTACTTAAGAAGTAAGATAGGACGGCCACGGTAACTGCGTTAATCATGTGAGCGTGGCCGGAATGTACATAACGCTGGGCTTCTGTACCATTACAGAGGATTCTGACTGGTTAGGATAAGATAGGGGTAGACCTCCTATTGTGAAGGACAGTGTCATCTAACTACTCATGTCCTTGGCCTTAGACCTTGCAAAGATCACAGGAGGACCCATGATACTAACGTCGAACGATAGTGAACCAGAAATCAGGCAGGCTGTGATAACTACGTTTGATAACACGCTTGATGAAGAACACTTGGACGGTGATGAAGCGGTTACTGCACTTGGGTGGACGTCCAGAGCGGGCAGGCAGGGAAGCGGCGAGAGGTCCGGACAGGTCACGCACTGCCACAATGTGTGAATAAAGTGCAGGGGGCTGCTGGGTTAGCAGACTGGCTACAACATCCTGTAGGGATGATGTTGCCTGGATCTGTGAAAGGACAAGTGGGTGAGGGGGCAGGTGTGGGATGCAGCCGGACGGAGAGGGGTGGGGATGACGAGCAGGACTTATGAGAGCAAGGATGGTACTGGCCGAGCATGGGATGAAAGAGTAACAATTAGCTTTGACTGAATGCATCCGACCATCTCTTTCAGTCACTCTGGGGTCACCTTTTGAGCTGGGGCTTCTATGTTGTCTAACTTCTTTTGTAATGGTGAGGGTTGAGAGAGCAGAACAGAGGAAAAACAAAGTTTTAATGGATACACAGAGGGGTAATATAGCTCGAGGTGAGCTGCTCAGAGTTAGGCAAGAAGGTGAGTGAGCTTAGCTAAGATGAAATGTAGACGGCAGCGTTACCGGGGCAGTGATACATGGAGATGTAAAATGAAGAAAAGCTCGCCAAATAAAGGAGAGATGCATGGATGTTAGCTCTTGTGGAGCTTCTGCAGAAGTGAAGAGGAGCAGCCGAAGCCCTGAGTTGGTAAAGTGTTGTCGTTTGTGCTTCGTACTCAAGGTGTGGCCCTAGGTCTCTCAATTCACACTGCCACAAGAGATACATTTGGCAATGTTCCACAGGGGTTCTACAGAAGAGGTTGGAGACGGAATAAGTTTGGTGCTGCTGCTAAAGGAGATCATCGGCAATGAGGTACCACAGTGCTCCCTGCTGGAGAGCAATGAACTGGGCGTCGTATGGTGGACGTTTCCAGACGTGCGGTACCTTGGTGTGCGAGAACCAGGGACCGCTTGACTGACAAGCTATACCAACGCACGAGCATTTGATGCAAAATGGGTCGACCACGCTGATAGCATCAATTGTGTGAGCGTGACCACAAAGTTTGTTTCAGTGGACCCCTGGAAGATAACAGATCATTTATTAGCGGAAGTAACATGCAACTGGATCTCCTGTTGTGAAGATCACTGTTGTCTACCTGCTTGAGTCTAACTTTTTGAGCATACTTAGGTCACACGACATTATTGTTAGACGATAGCGGGGCAGGTGTCGTCCAGGCCGTGACAGTAATTTCACCACAACGTCAGATAGCCGTCAGAGAGATATGCAGGATGTGTTTATGTTTATATAAAAGAAAACTGGCTGTATAACACTCTCTAGCCATAGCTGTCTATTCATCATCATCTGCCACTGTTTGCTATATAATTTCAACATTCAGCAAAGCTCGTTATATAGCTTCATCATGTGGCACAGCTGAATATGTAGCTCCACCATCCGCCTCTTTACTTGCTGAGACTATCTCTGTCGTCCCGTCTGCTTCATCCAAAGGAGATTATACAAAGTTCCTCTCTGAGCGATACCTATTCGGAACTGTTCCTGCTCAGCAAGAGCTCGGGAGAGGTTCCTCCCATAGCACAAGCTCAGGTAAGGTTCTTTTCCCAGGAGGAGTTCAATCAAGGTTCCTCCTCCAGTAAAAGCTAAGGGTAAGCTCTTTACCAATCAGGGGCTACGGCAAGATTCCTCCTCGGTAGAAGCTTAAAAAAAGCTTCTTCCCCAGCAGGAGTTAAGGCAAGGTTCCTTTCCCACCACGAGCTCAAGCAAGTTTTTGCCTCCATTAGAAGCTCAGGCAAGGCTCTTCTGTAGAGAGAGCTCAGCCAGGGCTCCTCCTCCAGCAGGAGCTGAGGCAAGGTTCCTCCACCAACGAAAACTCAGGTATATTTGCTCCCCAGCAGAAATTCAGGTAAGGTTCCTCCCCCAGCAGGAACTCAAACAAGGTCCCTACCCCAAAAGGGGCTCACGCAAGGTTCCAGCCGCAGCTACAGCTGAGGCAAGGTTCCTTCCAGAAGCAGTTCAGGCAAGGTTCCTTTCCCACCAAAAGTTCAGATATTGTTCCTCCTTCAGCGGAGGCTTAGGCAAAGTTTCTTGCTCCTTGTCTTCCAGGAGTTCAGTCGCTCCCCCTCCCCCTCCAGCTGAGCTTGGCCGAGACATCCTTCTTCAGTAGAAGCTTGGGAGGGGTTCTTATCTAGCAGGAGTTCAGGCAAGAGTTATTCTTAAGCGGGTGCTCCAGCAACGTTCCTCCCCCAGCAGAAGCTTATAAAAGGCTCTTTCCCCACCAGGAGCTCAAGCAAGGCTCTTCTCTCTGGAGCTCAGACATGGTCCTTCTTCCACGGCTAAAGTTCTGTCAAGGCTCCCGCTCTACCAGGAGCTCAGGCAAAGCTATTCCCCAATAACAGCTCAGTCAAGGGTCCTCCTCTATCAGCTGAGATAAGGAACCTACCCCAGTAGGAACTAAAGCAAGGTTCCTCCTGCAGCAGGAGATCATATCAGGGTTCTCCTTCACTGGGAACTCAATACAAGGTTTCTCCTATTCCCTGCGGTCAAGTCTCCTTCTCTACCAGGAGTAGAAAAGAGTTTCCGCCCCAGCAGCGGCTCAGGCAAAGCTATTCCGACAGCAGGAGCTCAGGCAAGGCTCTTCCCCCAGCAGAAGCTTAAAAAAAAATTCCTCTTCCCTCAAGCACAGTCGGGGCTTCTACTTCTATTGAGAGCCCAGGTAAATATGCTCCCCAAAAAGGAGCTCAGGTAAGGTTCCTCTCCCATCAAGAGCTCAGTCAAGGCTCGTCCCTAGTAAGAGCTCAGGCATTTTTATCCTTTCAGCAGGGGCTCAGGCTTGGTTTCTCCCCACCAGATGTGCAGACAAGGCTCCTCCTTCAACAGGAGCTCAAGCATGGCTCATCCCAAAGCGGGAATTCAGACAAGTTTCCTCCCCAGGAGGAACTCAGATAAGGTTCCTCCCTCGGGAGCTCAATAAAGGCTCCTCCTTTATCAGGAACTCAGACAAGGTCCCTTCCCCGTAGAAGCTCAGGTGAGGTTCCTTTCTCACCAAGATTTCAATCAGGGCTCCTCTCCAGCAGGAGCTCAGGCAAGGTTATTTTTCCAGCAGCGGCTCAGACTAGGTTCCTCCAAATCAGAAGCTTAGACAAAGTTCCTGTTCTACTAGGAGTTCTAGCAAGGTTCCTTTCTCAAGTAGAAGCTCTAAAAAAAGGTTCCATCTCCAGCAGGAACTCAGTTGAGGCGCCTCCTCTGGCAGGAGTTTCTTTCTGGTTCTCTCAGAGTAGGAGCTCAGACAAAGCTCCTCCCTCAGCAGCTGTTCAGGTAAGGATTCTTCCTCCGTAAGAGTTCAGCTAAGGCTTCTTTCCCAGAAGGAGCTAAATTAATGTTCCTCCCCGAGCAGGGGCTCAGTCAAGGCCCTTCCCTAAGCAGGATCTTTGGCAATGTTCCTTTACCAGCAGAAGTTCAGGCAAAGTTCTCCAAACAGGAGTCCAGGCAAGATTTCTCCCCAGCAGGAGCTCATTCAACGACCCTCCCACAGTAAGGCATAGAAATAGGCTCATACCCATTTGAAACTCAGGCAAGGCTCCTCTCCCAGCAGGAGCTCAGGCAACGTTCCTCCTCTGGCAGAAGCTCCGGAAAGGTTCTTCCCCTGCAAGAAGTTCAGGAATGGCTCCTCTCCCAAACTCTGACAAGGTTCCTTCCCTGCAGGCGCTCATGAGAGGCTCCCCTCGCTCCCCGCCAGAAGGTTAGGTAAGGCTTCTCTCCCAACAAGAATTTAGTCGAGGCTCCTCCTGTATCAGTAGTTCACGAATGGTACTTCCCCTGACAGAAGCCAAGGCAAAGATCCCCCTCCACCTCCACAGGAGCTCAGGCAAGGATCCTCCTCAACCACGAGGAACTCACTCAAGGCTCCTCCCCTAGCATGAGCTCGGGGAAGGTAACTTTCCAGCAAGGGCCCTGTCAAAAACCTTTCCCCAGCAGGTAGTCTCCCATGCGGGCTGTACGACTCCAGGCCACACACTGCACCTCACACCCAGCCTGCGACTCACCAGCTAATCCAGATGGAAGCGGTGAAGCCAGACTGGGTAATCCACCCAAGCCAAGCCAGCCGCCCCGGCGCTCAGACCTTGTTAACCACCGGCTTTGGAAGCTTCGTCCGTCTGACTGGCTAGCAAGTCGAATTTTTCTGCTGGATTTATTGGATTTTCAAGAGGCACGTGAGATATCTTTTTCCTATCGAGGAGTATGGTAATGGATGAGAGAGAGAGAGAGAGAGAGAAAGAGAGAGAGAAAAAGAGATACACAGATACATAGACCACACAGACCCAAGGTCCACACAAGGTGGTCTGGTCTTAACGCAATTGATAAAAGATGCAGTTCCCTTAAAAGAAGCAATAGAAGAAAATGTTAGCAAAGCAAAAGGGGGACAGAGAGAGAGAGAGAGAGAGAGAGAGAGAGAGAGAGAGATTTCCGAACATTCATGGAGGCTGGACTCAGGTTGGGGTCATTGAGCAGCACGTAGAGAAGACACAGGACGACTCGTGGCGACAATGCCTGCTGTACTGCATTAAAGCAAACGCACGACTGAAGAAATTATGAATCTGAACGCCTTTCCTGCTGTCAGGTTCCTTCTACAGGAGTAATGCGCGGCGGGTATGCCCCAGACACCCTTTATAAACTGTCTCTTAAGGATCACTAGACATCGTCAGTCTCGTGTTAGGTCATATTCTGTCTCCCAGCTCATGTGAAGAGTACAATATCAAGACGAATTCTGATCCTTCTCTTTTTAACCTCATACTATCTCAGATTCGTGTTCAGAAATATTCTTATTTTCTCATAGGAATCGATATCCATGATGCATTCCCTCGTGTCTCGTGCTTCCCACATCAAGTCCAGTTCGCTTATTCGACAGCATCAAAACTTTATTTTAAGAGGAGGCAACGACTCTTCCCTCGTCTTGGTGTGACGTTAGCGAGAGGTGGAATTAAGCAGGAGTGAGTACGCATCCTGCAGACATTATCCTCTCTAACATAAGAATAATTTTGTGAAAGCTTATAAAAAAAAAAAAAATCTGGTGAAATCTAAATTTATTGAAAGTGACTTAAAATATTCTCAACATGAGGCTGATTTTAGCAAGGGATAATCCTCTTCAAGCACAGAATTTGGTCGGGGTTGAGGAGGAGGATCTGCCTGGCAGCGGGGAACTGATTTGGCCTATTTGCAATTGTCATTAGAAGTGAATATCCGCCGCTGTGGATTCCTGGTGTTGATTTAGTCCCTCCTGGGATGAGACATCGCGCAATCAAAATGTAAGATACTTTCGAGTCCGGAGAAATAAAAAGATGTTAGACGAGGGAGATGTTTTCAATTTGTGAGTTATTCCGAGGGGGTGTCAACATTATTGCTGGTTTTGTAATACCTGTTGTGGGTGCCTGCTGTATTTGTTTCTGATATGCCTCTGCCACTCATAACACTGGAAAGTGTTTTCTTGTTCTCCCCTTTTACTAACAGGGTTAAATTTGTGGTGGTGATAATGATATCAAGTGTGGTGATAGTGAGTACTGTTGCGGTGGAGGTGAGTGGTCGCGGTGATGGTGAAGAGGAGGAAGGTGGTGTGTGGTAAGGTAGGTACTGGAGGTGGAGGTCGTGGTAGCATTATAGGTGTCTGTGTTGAAAATGGTGAGGAGGACAGTATCACTGGAAGTCAGTAGTAGAGTACTTAACTTACGTAGGTAGCGGCCATGGAAGTAGGCTGGTGTTGGTGATGTTAGCGGAGGCAGATCATGGTAATGAAGGTAGGTGATGGCAATGTAGGTAGACGATGGCAGTGGAGGCAGATGATAGAAACGTAAGTAAATGATGGTGGAGGCAGTGATGGTTACTACGGTAGCTGTGATAACGACGGTGATGTTTGATGGAGTCAGTAGCGCTGGTGATGAGGGTAAACAAACCGATTAAACAGATTTTAATCTTGAAAGCGATTACGGTGATTTTCGTAGCAATAACCGATCAAACCAACTTGGTAAGGAGGACACTCTTAAAAATAACAGTACCTACGACCAATTTAACGAGAGTTCTCAAGGGGACGGAAAGAAAAAAGAAAATGGAAGAGCCTGATAGCTAAGTCGGCATCCCTTCCTTTCCCTGCCTCTCTCGCGATGGCTATATAAATACAGTTCGTGGAAATCCTGGGGTTAGGTTAAAAGCCACCCTGCCAGTCAGAAGGTTAAGTGAGGAGCGGTGTTAGCTAAGCAGGCTCGGGTGTCCTAGGCAGGGTTGCTGAGGGTCCTGTTGCCGAATTAATGGATCCTGTTGCCGAATTAGAGGAGTTTACAAAATGATGGGAGGGTCGTTACAAGGGCTTTGTCGGGGGGGGGGTGTATAGCTTGGAGGCGATTGCTGGGGCAAGACGCATGAAACGGGTAAAAGGAATAGATTGAAGATATGATAAGTATGGAGGCATCTGATAAAAGAAGACTTGAGTAAAAGGGAGAGAGCGAGCGAGAGAGAGAGAGAGAGAGAGAGAGAGAGAGAGAGAGAGAGAGAGAGAGAGAGAGAGAGAGAGAATCATTCAACCAGGCAAAGGCCTTCCTTCCTTCCATATTTTTGTTTCTCTCACTTTCACACAGGATCTGGACCGACTGGAAATACGTCAACAGAAAG
>JAYMFT010065283.1:0-14766 GCA_038088735.1 Panulirus argus | reverse complement strand
GAGAGGGAGGGGGAGAGAGAGAGGGAGAGAGACTGGGTGCCGCGGGAGGGCTATGGATGGAAGTGAATTTCTGGAGGGAAAAGATTCTTTAAGCCGGGGAAGGGAGGGACAGAGAGATGGAGCCGATGCCGAAGAGATGCTGGGGAAGACTACATGTCATCAGGAGGGGAAGCGCGATCGAACGCACAGAGATAAAAAAAAAAGAAAAAAGCCATAGGAATAAGCCAGAGATAGCGGGAGGGTATGCTAAAAGAGACACCCGTGAACTCATGTGGGCGTTAGGAGCGAAAAAATGGGTTGAGGAAAGGGATGGAAAACGGGGAAAGAAAACGACAGGAATAAGTCAGCAATCGGGAGAATTGTTGGCGTTCACCACTGTGGTGCAGACGACTTGGCCACGAGGAAGGAGGCAGAATGAGAAGGGACCCATTGGATACTCAAGTAAAATGAAGACTTGGTAGACGAGAGAGAGAGAGAGAGAGAGAGAGAGAGAGATAAGGACTCACTCTACTGGTTAAAGAACAATATTTAAGATAATGCTCTTCGGCGTGTGATGGGATTTAAAAGAAACTTGTTTTGTGGAGTCAAGGAACATGTCGTGATTGGGCAAGAGTGGAGGTCCTCTGTAGCATGCCAGTCGAAAACACCTGACTTAGTGGTCGACAAGCAGAGACCGAACACGCGTCGCACAGAACAAACACATAGCTTGAAGAATACATATACATCAGTGTGTTTAAAGGATTAAAAAAAAAAAATCAGGAGAAAATATCGAATTGTGAACGTTCTGATGTCATTTCCTCTACATCTACGAAACCACTTACAACACATGATTACATTTGAGTACATACATAAGAAGGCCAGATACCAAAGGCCCTGATGGTCTATGACGAGGTTATCTGCTGGAGGACAGTAATAGCAAACTTAAGGTCTAATCAAAGTAGATGTAGGCGGGATAGTGCCGCGGATGATTGACTGAACACGTACGAGGCTGAGCAGACGTGGAGGGGGCGTGGGGGCAGGTTGTGGGGAAGGGAAGGGAGGCGTGGGGAGGAGACAGGTAAGGTGGGGAAAGGGGGTTGGGTGGGGCGGGGAAAGGATGGGGAAGGGAGGAGGGGAAACTACAATGTTTTTCATAAGGTTAGGGTCACAGAGGGCAATGGTACTCCACGTCCTGACGCATAAATTCTCAAAAGATCGGGTGGAGAAAACGTGTTATACGCGTCTGGAAACCGGCAGAACAAAATTGTGACGGAAAAAAAAATTAGAAGTGGACTGTTTCAGGAGGTGCTTGAGGCAAATCTCCCATGATATAAAGTGTAATATCTGTCGGACCATCTTCATGTCTTTCGTGTGATTCTGATAAACGGAGGTAGAAAGTAAAGAGAGAAGGAGGAAAGAGATAAAAACCCGTGTAAGAAAAATAATTCTAGGTGGAAGCTGTGAGGCTCTGAGCAAAAGAGAATTCTCTAGTGAGAATATCCTAGACTCACCAGGGAGGAGGGTGCAACGCAGGGAAAGGCAACAATGGGAGATAAATCTCAGGCTAGCAGTGTTGGAGTCACAGATGTGGACATCCTGAGCTATAAACTAAGCAACAGTGCTCCCCTTTATAGACACTCCTGTTCACACCAGCCCTACTGATATACATTGGAGAGAATCTGAAAGTTTACAACAAACGGTGGAGTGAGAGACGTGAATGTAACAGCGATAGGAAAAAAATCAAAAGTTGGTGTGGGGATCAATAGGTATGAAGACACACAGAGGGTTGTCACAAAGTCTCAGCACATCTCTGTCGACACGCGAGATGAAAAAATGAACCAAGAGTTTTTCCAATACACTCCGGTTTTTAAACGTGCGAACTGTTATCGTCAGAATTAACATGGCTGAGTCTCGAGTTTCTTTCCAGGGGCGTGGCTCGCAGAGGACGCTTGAGGCAGAAACATGATAATTGGAGGTTTTGAGAACTTATAAAGTGGTGCGAGAAAACGTCTCTCAACGGAGGACTTCATTGGTTTGGATCCCTCCTGTGGCATACGCCCGTCCACACACCAAAATCCTCGATAGGTTAGTCGGGAAATATTTACTACTGTTGGTTACTGCGTGTCTGACGGAAACTGGGCCATAGAGGCCTCGTTGCAACCTCTATATGTTGGACGAGAGATATTTGATTATTTCTTTTTTTTTATGCTGAAGGCTCCAGTCACAGACCAAAGTCCACATCAAGGCCGGGCCTTAATTGAAATATAGAGAGAATTATGAAACGGAAAAAGAAAGACAAGGGAAAGTATCTACGGATTTTTGAGAAAGTGAAAGATCTGTCATTTAGAATATGGCAGGTCATAGTTAATGGGAAAGACATGGAAAGGTAGAGAATTCCAAAGCTTCGACGTGTTGGAAAAGAAGCAGGTATCAAAACGGCCTACCCTTGAGTTGCCGATGGCTACAAAATAATCATGTGACGCAGCAGCTTGCCTAGTATTGCGTGGTCTAGCTAGCGGTGGGGACACACAAGCAGCCAACTCTCGGGAGCAAAAACCAAAGTAATACCTATACAAGAGGGAAAGTGAATCAACATTACGGCATAGGGCAGGGGGCTCAAATTTGGAAGTTAGCTTGGGACAGTTTATAAGTCGGACAGCTTTCGACTTAAATCTCTGAAGGAAGGAAACAGAACTAGAACTACCTCAAATGTGAGAGTAGTACTTCATACAAGGACGAATCAGTCCCTTGTATAAACTGAGCAACTGTTCAAAAGAGAAGTTTCGACATCTAAACAGGACATCCAGTTTCTTAAGAGACAGACTTAGCTATTCCCATAATGTGGGGTTTCCAAGAAAGGGTGGATGTTACAGTAATACCAAGTATGCTCATTGAGTCAAAAGGTGGAATTACAGAACCGTCAAAGGAGAGACGAGAGTTGTAAGGAGTTTTCAATAGAGAGATGGGTAGAAATTAGGTCTTGGAGGCATTAAACTGAACAAGATTTTGTGTGCCGCAATGAGATATCCTGTCCAAGTCTGAGTTTATTGAGGAAGTTATGTCAAGACGAGTGAGAGAATAGGGAGCAGAATTGAAAAATGTGGATGAATGCAGTGTTGAGTCGTCAGCGTATTAGTGAGTGCACTGGATTACATGTGGAGGAGAGGAAATCTAAACAGGACACCCTGTTTCTTACCTTCCTTCTATATTTAAGGCTATTTGAGGCTTGGGATACCCATGTTCTAACTCCTACATTGTAAATTTCACAGAATCTTTCACCACAATACCCTGATTATTGGTTGCTGAACTCTGTTTCCCACTTTATATTACCATAGATATTGTTGAGGTTTATGTAGTCTCCACGATTGCATCTTCAAATCTTATCTCATCTCTGCTCTTTCAACATCCTCATTTACCATATGATCAAATTTATGCATTGCATGAACACCTTTTCCACTTAGTGCATCATATATGGTATTCTGAAGATGAGATCTACCAACGATGGTGTATCACTCCCTCTCTTTTTGACTTCTGACTATTTTGTATTCTTATTCCCTTCGTTTCCCTCAGTTTATCACATTTGATGTATACCCCATTGAAATCCACCTTGTTTCTAAGTTTGTTTGCCTGCTTAAGTACTTAACCTCTTGGCTACAGCTCCATAACATGATCGTCTCCTTAGGATATGATTATAGCCACCATCTACTCTCTTTTTTTCTATCACAGAATTTCAGTATGGAATTTTATTAGCCTCCAGTAATCTTGTAATGGTTATTTCCTATCTATTTACCGCTTTATTCTTTGTGAGGTAAATGATCTTATCCCATTCCAAAAATGACCCATAATTTGCCTTATCTGTATCTTGCTTTACTGATCTTCCTAATGCTGGTATAAACACACTTTTCAGCTAGATCCTTCAAAATTCGGTTATCGAACTCCTTGACTCTGATTTTCTATCACCAGCCAGGCCATAATTTTCTCGATTGCTCCTTCGTCTTTAATAGAGCATATTATATTCTGTACGACTTCACTTTTTTCTCTTTGTATCTTTGTTCTGTGATATCTGTTCTACTGTATCAGTCTTTATACTCTCTCTGTTTCATAGCCCTAGATATTGCTGCCGATCTCCCTTCCCACCCACTGGTTTCTGTACTCTGTGTTATGGATATTCTTTTATGTCTGTCAGTCTCTAAGACATTCAGAGAAGACCCTTCTGTCCTTCTTCCCTTTACGTTTATATCTCTTTCTTTCTTTCTTCTGGTTACATACTTCATGAATTTCCTCAACTGACATGATTTTGCGTTCCTGCTCTTTATGTTTGTGTCCTAATTTCTTCTCTCACCTCCCGGCACTTTTTATATTTTGATTGATTCCTCAGTTTCTTTAGTTCCTCCTCCACAAGTGGTGACTTTTGACCCCATTTCTCAATATCATCCAAGGACATTCCTAGGATATGATGTCAGGGGATTTGTTGGTGTCAGGTGATTCATCTTTCGATTGTCCAGTTATCTGATTACCATCCTTTGTAAGATCCTCACTGTCAGCTTCTTTATTGTGCACTTAGTCACAAAAGTCTGCTCGTGATGGCTTCTCTTGTGTCAATCCATTTCTATATAGAAAGGGAATTCAAAAATTCTTGTCTAATTTTGGTGTGTGTGTGTGTGTTTGATACGGGCTTTCCTGGCCTCATCTCACTCTTGATATGTGTTTAACTTACTCAGGCTTATGTATCCTCATTTGCTGGTTCATGTACTTCTGAGAGGTTTTAATTCTTCCCCAGTTTTTAAGTATAAAACTTAGTTTATTGGCTCAAAATTAAAAAGAATAATCTGTCCAGAAATAGATACTGGATATCAGATGGTGGTATTGCCCATCTGATAAAAATTACTTTCGTTTCTACCCACTGTTACACCACTCTATTGCATTTCTTTGGTAAATTTCCCCCTTCACACCGTGTCAGCTACTCGCATGAACTTTTGATATTCTCCAGATAAGGAACCATTTAAAGATTAGAGTTCACTTGGAATAGCAACACTTCACCGCATTCGATTTAAACTTCCTGGTCATCCTTACCGAACCTGTAAGTTAGCTCATCTAATTGACACAGTGAAATGTTGCATCCAAAAGATGTACCAACCAGGTATCCCCATCACACTCCACTCCTCCATCCCCTTATTTGAACTATGTACCGTACGAAGAGGGAGCTTTACACTCGTGGGGCCCCATTTCTTGCGTGTACTTGTGCAGGGAGAAGGTTGGATAGAGGAGCAGGTGGGCTGTGGTGGGTGTGGGTAGACAAGAACCATCAGTTGGAGGAACACCGTCCTGGAGTGTGGGTGCCGCCATGGCTGGCCCACACCAGCTGCTGAACCCACTCTGAACATCAGCTACCTTTCCTATGTACTGATTTCTTATTCCATGACAAACACCCCCAACTATGTTCATTTCCTCAGAACAGTGACCCCTTCCTGAGTCCCTCTCTTGTCCCCACACTATCCGGTGTTATTTCTCAGGTACTATATGACTTGATGAAGTATCTGTCAAGCGCAAGACCGTCCCAGGAAACAGATTTCCCAGCCGTGGGGGTTTGTGGCAAGCTGCCAGCTGCATTAGGTGGAACCTGATGTGCTCTTAATGGGAGTGTCAACAAGACCCGAGGATATGAAGAACCTGAGCTGGACGACCCACTTACTCACGAGTAGCAGCGGCTCCTGCTGGAGTCATCTGGAGTAAGGGATCTTGCTGGAAACATCCGTATATGGACTTCTGTAGGAGACATCATTATAAGGACTCCTACTGGAGTCATCAGTAGTAAGGGATCCTGCTGGAGACATCAGTAGTAACGGGTCCTCCAGTAGTCATCAGTAGAGGATCCCTGCTGGAAACATCGATAGTAACGGGTCGTCCAGTAGTCATCAGTAGTAAGGACTCCTGCTGGAGACATCAATAGTAACGGGTCCTCCAGTAGTCAGCAGGGGTAAGGACTCCTGCTGGAAACATCATCATCATCCCTGGAAACACACCGGACGGACCCCTTGCCAACCACCTCACACACGCTCACGTTTGCCTTACGTCAAGTGTAGTGATGACTTGTATGGCTTGCAAGTAGCTACATGCTCCTCTGTGTACCACTGGCAAGGTCTTTTTTGGTTAATGGTTAATCGCTGTAGCATTCCGCCGGCACGCTGCCTCGGACCCAAGGATATTCTGCCAGTAAGCTACCTTGGACCAGAGGATATTCTGCCGGTAAGCTGCCTCTGATCCGAGGATATTCTGCCGCTAAGCTGCCTCAGACCCGAGGATATTGTGCCGGTAGGCTGCCTTAATCCCAAGGATAAAAATCTGTTACTCCCAGGGCTGAATTTTCCCAGGGTGATCACGTAGTGCCCTGGTTTCCTCAGTGAGCCGGGGTAGTCAGAGGGAGAACACTATACCTGAAAGTACCCATAAAAAAACTAAAACACACTAGTTAGAAATAAGCTTCTCTGTTAAGCCTTCATTCCAAACATATGCAATGTAAACAGTCAACCCGGAGGTCAGGTTAAGGACAACTTGGGCTGGTTGAAAGGTCAGGACGATTGAGTCTACACTGAATAACATACGGCCATCTGTCTCTAGGGGACGATATAACCAGGTGCTATGACGTGCGTGACGATACCAATACGAACTCCTAGCACAACGCTGACCGTCCTGGGTTCCATACCAGACTCTCAGCCAATCACTGGTTTCTGTGCTCACCATTCTGGTCAGGCCCGCGAGAGCCTGTCCTCCTCAGTCACGACCACAGATGACCACTTGGTCACCTGTAGACTGGTAAACATGTAGGTTCCTCACGCTTCTGTTCACGGGAATCGGTCTGTCTCCGCCTCCTCTTGCGGATCACCGTCTGTTGTTCTGTGGCTTAAGCAAAATCGTCCCAAAAATGCACACTCGTCTACCAGGGATTTCCTATACCCTGCGACTTTAAGTTAGATCTTTACAGATAGGGATCTTCTTGGTGACCATACAAAATGAACCTAGAAAACGTAGAATCTAATTCTGTTTGACAGATTGCTCATAACCTGTTGTGAAGCTTATGATGTTACAAGTGACAAAATGCTTATATCCCATGTTTATCTAATGGTACTGTACGGCATTAGAACTTCTCAGCAAAGGAAAACACATAGACAGTTCATTATGATTGTGGGTAAGGTTGTGCGTCAGGCAAATAGTCTTATAACACTACGTGCTGGTGATACTATTACTGGTGCTCGTCCACAACAACGTGATACCCAGCGCTGCTGCACGTAATCAGCCTCGAGTAGGTACAAAGGATGTGGACCACCCTGATGTATGCATAGCTTTAGAGTGACCCGCTGCCCTGAGCTGTGGTGCCATCCGTCCACGTCCACCGCTGCTGCCCAGCATAATGGCCTTGCTTTTGCTCCTCCACGTGTCGCGTCCTTCGTGTGTTCCACGTTAGCCAGTCATCTCTCCTCCCTCGACCTGGTATGCAGTTATATATTGGTGGGGGATGCCTGAAATGCTAACTAGATAGTTTGCCTTGCTCCAAGTTGACTTGTTACAATGTGTGATTTTCTGCGTTGAACTCTTACTGTCATAGCGTTAGTGTAACCTACTATTGTTACTACAGCAATGTCATACTGGCATATAGACCTATACGATTATATTCACCTTGTTGACATTTCAGTTAACTCGTCAAATTATATTGCAATATACGATCGACCTTTTGATAAACCATCGACATCAGTTCACGTGTGGAAGGATTAATATATATCTTGTGAGGGAGGAAAGTGTTTCAAATCAAACACTTGTAGAACAGGAAGCACAAGAACACAAACTAGAACAAGATAGAAAACTCAAAGTGTTTGCCGCGGTAAGACATTGTGTTTCTAAATACGTTTACACACGTGAGCGAGTGTCAGTATGAAGTAAAACAATTATAATGGATCATGATATTAATGTTAGACGGGCGGAAGTTTTTCTTTATGAAGGTTATTTGTCAATAACGTGTAAACGAATTTCCCGGCAAGATACACACGGCCGTGTGCGCCTGGTATTTACAACTTTGCCAAGGTCAGCGCATTCAGACACTCTCCATTCAAGTGAGATTGTTAGCCTTGTGGGTACGAGAGAGTCCAGCAGCCGTAAATGCGTCTCACAATGACGCACGTACTCCCAGTCACTCTCAACTATGTCAACAACTTTATGTAAATATGATTGGTTACACGGTAAGTAATAAGACGTCTGGAAAACAAGCACCCGAATTAGTGAGTTCGCGAGAAGGGTGCCCGCGATGATGTGTAACCCGTCAGCTGTAGTGGAGCAAGAGTTGTCAGCGGTGTGGGACGCCTCCTGACGACGGCGTCAGCTTCCCGGGTGGCGTACAGGGCAGGAGTCTGCTGTCACAGGGAAGCAAGAAGTGTATGTTGCCTGAGAGCAGCAGACACTGGGTACTATTTGACCAGGGGGAAGTATTCTTTCCGTCACTATTACCTTTACGATAAGTCTCCCATTGCTGCTCCTCTAGGGCGTGGAAGAAATGAAATCATAGTAAATACCAAACATTTCTGTGGTTGCCATACTCCATACGTTTTTAGCCACGTTTGGTTTATCCTTTTTCTTGTTAAACCAACACTTGCTGCCGCTGACGCATGTGGTCAAGGAGGACGAGACACGATTTTGCTGCTGGTGAACTTGTAAACAAAACGACGCTTTTCACAAGATGGTTCGAAACAATGAATACAATTTTTCGTTTTAAAGAACATGCGTTTTCTAGAACAATAGCCGAACTTTAGCCCTGGTTTAATGAAAATAGTAATCTTATGATAATCATGTCAGGTTTACTGACGAAGATGATATATAAAGGATATAACGAGCCGCGTTCCATTACTACTACCAGGCAATACTACTCTCTCAGTTAGTGTTGTCATCTTGCCACTGTACGGCAGCAGCGAACACTGTGTAACCTATCTTGGTGTTGTGTAGCCCCTGAGCATGACTGTACTGTCCTTACCTATTATGCAGTGACTTTTGACCTGACCTTTAAGGGTCAGGCGTGCTTGGCCATCGCCAACAAATACAATGGGACCAAGTCTCGTGACATATACGTATTTGTCCTTTTCCTTTATCAAGGTTTGATTAACCTCTTGAAGAAAACTGATCCTGTATCAGTATAGGTAAAGCTAGTGTTAAGGGGAGCTCTTACTGCTCATGAAAACAAGAGAATATTGGATGAACAAATCTTCCTAGTTCTGTACTTTCCCATTACGGACAAATTAGGAAGAGTTTGCAACAACGAGAAATTCTTTTCTAAATGAATTTAACACTTGAATAGAACCTAAGGAACACAGTCTAGTATAACCAGACTAAACCAAGCCATCCAACGGTCACCTAACTTCTGCTCAACCGTAGTTAGGCCAAGTTAGGGTTAGGCTAGGTAGGTTAGGCTACCAACTGTTGGCTAGGCTTGGCTTGGTTTGGGTTGGGTTATTTATAACCGTCAGCAAAGAAGCAGGTAATCGCACCCGTGAATAAACTACTGACTAAAGTGAGTAATTTGGTAAATATTTCGTCTTTAGTAAGAAAGTGCGCGCTCGTATCCCTTGGCATTATTGTGAGCGTTATTGATGTGGTGAGGTGAATAATACTTGAAGTGTGATGATCGCTTTTTCTCCTCGCTTTCATGAACGATTGATGGTAACCGTGGTATATGTACCAGAGTGCCGGCTGGTGCGCTTCCTACCCCAGCGCGAGAGACAAGATCCGATTTCATGTTAATAATTCTTGAAATACATGTATATACGACTGACGATCCAGACCACTCCGTTAGTTGCTGCTAATGCTTTACGTTCTGTTCCTGTTATAGTGATCTCTTGATTGTTGTCTTCGGATGATTATATTTCTTCTTTTTTTCACTTCAGGAGTACATCCGCAGAGTCAAATGTAATACGCCTGTACTGTCAGGAGCAATACACCTGTAACGTGAGAATTAGCACACCTGTAACGTCAGAAGCAACACACCTGTAACGTCAGAAGCAATACACCTGTAACGTCAGGAGCAACACACCTGTAACGTCAGAAGCAATACACCTGTAAAGTGAGAAGCAATACACCTGTAACGTCAGTAGCAATGGATCTGTAACGTGTAAGTACACAGTATATTCCTCTCATGTAACTGAATTTCATTTAAGCATTCTATACTAACTTAGAGTTGATGTTTTCATGCTGGTTGGTGTATGAGTAATGTATGCAGTATATTACTCGGGATGTTTATTGAGAACGCGTAGTGTGATATGAATGATTTTGACGTCACTAGGGAGTAACGAAAAAGTAATGGCTCGCGACATACGTCAGTACTTGTTACTGTGGTTTGAACACGATACCTTTATTTTTTACTTTGACGATGACAAATGAGACTGAATCCAGGATGGATTACATGAGGAGGCTTGAGACTGGTGTATCTGTTTAGGACCACTGTTGGTTGGTTGGCTGGCTAAGTTGGTTGGTTGGTTATTTGGCTGGCTGGTTGGTTGGCTGGTTGTTTGATTGGTTGTTTGGCTGGTTGGCTTGTTGGTTGGCTGGTTGTTTGATTGGTTGATTGGCTGGTTGGCTTGTTGGTTGGCTGGCTTGTTGGCTGGCTGGTTGGCTGCCTGGTTGGTTGGCTGGTTGGTGGGTTGGTTGATTATCTGGGCTTCAGCTGAGACTTGTCGTATGCCAGGGTCATTAAGACAGTCAAAAAATTCCCTAACACCGCAGTTAAGATATTACAAATGATTCTAAGACCATGTTCACTCCTACTGTGTATTTGGCTTTTGTTCTACCGTGCGTGTAGATGTTTGTGTGTGTGTGTGTGTGTGTGTGTGTGTGTGTGTGTGTGTGTGTGTGTGTGTGTGATTGCCATTTGTGCTTACTGTTTATGTGTTGCGGGGAGAGTCCTTCACTCGCGTTGCCCCGTCTTCTAAACCTTGTGTATATGAACCATGTGTGTTCTCTTGTATACACACACACACACACACACACACACACACACACACACACACACACACATAGAAAGCAAGATTCACATGCCATACAGAGGTAAGTGCTAGGTGGACTCAGAGATAAGCGCTGTGTGGGTTTCAGAGGTAAGCGCTGGATTGGCTCAGAGGTAAGCGCTGGGTGGGCTCAGAGGTAAGCACTGGATGGGCTCAGTGATAAGCAAGCGCTGGGTGGGCTCAGAAGTAAGCGCTGGGTGGGCTCGAAGGTAAGCGCTGGGTGGGCTAAGAGGTAAGCGCTGGGTGGGCTCGAAGGTAAGCGCTGGGTGGGCTCAGAGGTAAGCGCTGGGTGGGCTCAGAGGTAAGCGCTGGGTGGGCTCAAAGGTAAGCGCTGGGTGGGCTCAGAAGTAAGTGCTGGGTGGGCTCAGAGGTAAGCGCTGGGTGGGCTTGAAGGTAAGCGCTGGGTGGGCTCGAAGGTAAGCGCTGGGTGGGCCCAAACCGTGATATATCATCTCTGGAAAATGTCGTCCACCCAAAACGTGACCCCCCCCCTCCCCCAGGTCAATAGGGGATATTTCCCCGTTGCCGCGCTTCCTCTCGCCTGTTGTCCACTTCACTCGTCCCGTTTGGAAAGTTTTTTCATATTGATCTCCAACAGGCGGGCCCAGGGCCGCAGCCCCTGCCATCCCAGGGGTGACCTGGCCCTGATTATGAATCACTGGTGATGATTCTCTTATTCCTCCGGCATCATAGGAGTCGGTGCGACATCTCTGAATCATTATGTATGATCATTAGTGACTTGCCTGACGACTGTTGACTTCCTCGTCTGCAAGGTCTGTAGGTCAGGAAGACATTCCAGATTTCTGGTTTCTGTAGGAGATTAGAATAGATTGCCTTGAAGATGGGTATGTATATGTTGGTCACCAGCCGGTGGACTAAATTAGATTCAGTTGGTAAAAGTTTAGTGCATACTTCAAGATAGCAGCAGCGGACGTTATCTTCGTGAGTATTGCAGTACTGGACAAGTGAGGATTACATGAGCTATAGTGGAAGTCCAATGAATTATATTTCTAGGTATATAATACTCGATATCTTTTAATTCTGGAGCGATATAGTTATTGTTCCGTCAAATACCCTCGAGATTTTTATCCATAAACGTTTCAGATTAATTGCAGATGGGGAATAGTTAAGTTTATGGTGGAGGGAGGAGGGAGGTTGCTAATATTAGGTTAAGGAGGGGTTAATGTTTAAGTTAAGGGGAGAGGTAGATAAAGTTAGGTTTGAGAAGAGGGGTAGTTAGGGTGAGGTTAGGAGGGAGTTGTTGTTTAGGTTTTCTTAGGTTACGGAACAATGTCATAATCGCAGTAATCATATTTTATAACAACTGACGCCATGTAACAAACACTGAACAATATCCACTGTCATTTGTATATCCAGGGTATAATGCATGTTTAAAGCCACTCATCTTATCAAATCACTTACACCAACATTGAACAAGAAATCCAGTTTACACGACCTAACACGAAAATGAGAGTAAACACATGCGATTATGCCTAAGAAGACGTGTGTTCACGCTGTTACTATGTTCGACATTATTGCTCTCCAGAGAGTATGCAGCTAGGTATATCTTAGCTTATGGTTAGGTATATCTTTGCACTGTTATAGCTCGGTATATCTTAGTACTATTGTGGCTAGGAATATCATAGCCATGTTATGTCTTTTTTTATGTTGAAGGCTCTAGTCACGGACAAAAGTCCACATCGTGGCTGGGTCTTAATTGATATATAGACAACTATGCAGTGAAAAAAGAAAAGGCAAGGGAAAGTATTTACGAGTTTTTGAAACGGTGAAAGACCTGTCTTTTGAAATGTACAAGGTCATAGTTATTGGGAAAGACATGGGAAGGTAAAGAATCCAGTGCTTCGACGTGTAGGGAAAGAAGTAGGTATCAAAACGGCCCGCTCCTGAGTGCCGATGGCCACACAATAATCATATGACGCAGCAGCTTGCCGAGAATTGCGTGGTCTAGCTAGTGGTGGGGACACACAAGCAGCCAGCTCTCGGGTGAAAAAAAAAAAGTAATACCCACAGAAGAGGGAAAGTGAACCAACATTGTGGCGAAGGGCAAAGGAGTCAAGTTTGGAAGTTAGCCTGGGAGAGTTTATAAGTCGGACAGCTTTCGAATCAACTCTCTCAAGTAAGAAAACAGAGCTAGAACCAACCCAAATGTGAGAACAGTACTCCATACAAGGACGAATCAATCCCTTGTACAAACGGAGCAACTGTTCAGAGAAAAAGTTTCGACATCTAAACAGGACACCCAGTTTTTTAAAGGCAGAATTAGCTATTCCCTCAATGTGGGGTTTCCAAGAAAGAGTGGACATTTAAGTAATGCCAAGTATACTAATTGAGAAAAGAGGTGGAATTACAGAACAGTCAAAGGAGAGACGAGAGTTGTCAGTTTTCGATAGAGAGATGAGTAGAAATTGGGTCTTGGAGGCATTAAGCTTAACAAGATTTTGTGTACCCCTATGAGATATCCTGTCCAAGTCTGAGTTTATTGTGGAAGCTATGTCAAGGCGAGATACAGATCGAGTGAGAGAAGAGGGAGCAGATTAGAAGGATGTGGATGAAAGTGAAGTTGAGTCGTCAGCGTATGAGTGCATTGGATTGTTTGTGGAGGAGAGGAACTCGCTGAAAAAAAAAGAAAAAGTATATGGGACAGGACAGACCGTTGAGGGACAGTGCTGTTGATGGAGAAAAGGGGGATGGGGGAGGCTGATCCATCATCAACAACCACAGAGATAGATCGGCCAGAGAGGAAGCTAGATATCAAGGAGCAAAGTGAGGGAGGGAAGCCAAAAGAGATGAGCTTAGAGATGCAAGTTCAGAGGCACACTCTTTCAGTAGACAGGGATGGTTGCCATCAGATCCATAAGTCTTACTTGTGTCCAAAGAAAGAAGCGCTTTTCGGACAGTCCGAAAAGAGATTACAGGAAGAGTCATAGGATTAGTAACAGGAGCATTAGGGGGTAAGGGAATGTTAGAGTCATCCAAGGTGGAGTTAGAGGTGAAACGGGAACCAAAGAGAGCTGCTTTGTCAACGGGAGAGACAGCTATAGTACCGTCAGAACAGAAAAGTGAGGGAAAGGTAGAGCGACAAAAATTGTTAGAGATGTCCTTAGCTAAAGACCAGAAAGACCTATCCGTGCATGACGAGAAGAGGTTATCGCATTTCCTTTGAATAAAGGAACGCTTCGCCTCACGGATAACGCGCTTGCAGCGATTACGGGCGGTGATAAAAGCTGAATGGGAACCAGAGGAAGGAGAGTTTTTCCAAACCCGATATGCCTGATCCCTTGCCTGAATGGATTCGGAACAGGAACGGTTGAACTATGGATTGGATGAAGTAGTCTTGGAGGAAGAGCTGATAAATGCTTCCATTCCCGCAAGAATAACCCTCTGTTATGCGTTTGGTGGAGACAGAAGCATCACCACATAAGAGACTAATTTACCCAAGGAAAGTCAGAAAAGAAGCTACGTAAGTTATTCCAGTCAGCTTTGTTTGGGTGCCAGTATTTATGCTTAGAAGGGGCTGCTGGAGGGGGAGGTGCCGTTAGAATAGATACATTTATGAGAGTATGATCAGATGAATCAATTGGAGACGACATGTCTGTACAACCTATGGCCATGGCCCCTAGTCCCCGGCGTCATGGGGTGCTAAGAATCTCCGCGTTTCAGCCTGACTCTACTGCCAATGAGAGGGAGGGCTCTAGCAGTAGTAGTACCGGCCCCTCCCACGACTCTCCCC
>JAYMFT010065282.1:0-29155 GCA_038088735.1 Panulirus argus | reverse complement strand
GTAGTGAATCTCTCTCTCTCTCTCTCTCTCTCTCTCTCTCTTTCTCTCTCTCTCTCTCTATATATATATATATATATATTATATACACACACACACTTGTGTACAATGATATGTAATGTTTGTTGAAGACCAAAGCTTATCAAATACTACCTAGTTTAAAGTTGGTTGTGCCAAATTTTCTCACTAAACCTTCTGCTTTGTCAGGTATAACTATCCTCAACTAAACAACCACAGGTGACTTCAACTCACTGCCTTCATGCAGCAGATATCCAAGGGAATCATCCCCTCCCCCAACACACACCAGGACACTTCCTGAATCTAACCCCCTACCAGGTTGAGGCAGTCGGCCCACAGCCAACCCAGCTGTTCCTCCTGCCCTAGGGGCTGGTCGATAAGCGGGTAACAGTTGCACGGCACATTTGGGAACCCACTTTCCCTGCTCCCGCTCGGAGTGTAATGTCGTGGCTGTGGGAGTCCTAATATTAAATGGGATGCTGAGGCTGCATGATAATAATTATAATAATAATAATATACACAGTCACGGACTCAACCTGATATAAAAGAGTCTACATCTGTTCCACTACCCCACAATCACCAGTTCACCTTCCAGTCGGGCAACATAGCTCTCTCTTTTTTTTTCTCTCTCTCTCTCTCTCGTTATCATTCAGTTGGTAATTAAGAGGCAACAGATCTCTCCCGTTGTTCTGTTGGTACTTTTCATCTGGTGTGTACTGTGGTAAGGGCTGTGCTACCAGTTCTGTATCCCGTCTGGTACAGTCTTTGTAACACATGTTGGCTGGGAAGCAGAAAATGAAATGCGAGTGGGAGTAACTGTGTGTAAATGAGGCAAGAGAAAAAAAATATTGAATATGTAAGGTTTTTAAAAGCCATCAAGCCTTGTCACGCTGCCTGTCACCACCACTGTCAACCACGACTGGACCTCCTGTCACTGTCAACCCATTATCTATAACCAGAAGCCTGGTCTCAGACGTGTTACGTCCTTGTAGAGGCTAACTACAGTGACCTGAATCAAGTCCTGGTGAATGGCGGTGCCTCATGTGACCTGAACCGACCCCATCAGGTCATGAAGTGTTCGAAAATGACGACTAGGCCTCTCTGCAAATAATCACAGTTTGGATCGTGTTCAGAACGAGCGCACATGACCGATACTGACCTGATTTTCTCCTCGTCTTCCTTGGTGAAGGTCGGGGTACCGAAGTGTCCAATGAGGCAACCAATCACGAACCCTAGAGCCGCTGCCAACGCTGCCGCCAGAATGTGTTGTGACACCATCTGAAACACCATCAGTGACGTGATCAAGCCTACACAGTATTACATGCCAAAGCGCGTAAAGCCAACAGACACACAGACCTTAAAGAGGGGAGCACACTGGACAACTTAACAGTGGTTGGCATATCTGTAATCAACTCATTTCTTTGACACAACTCTTTTTTAATTCCCTTACCTGAGTTTGCGTGTATGCTCAGGGCAGCCTCATGTCTAGTCATTCCAATCCTCCAACCACAAGGAATAATTTTACATAATAAAATCAAAATGCAGGCCAAGCAAATACAATGAAGGTTTATTCATGCTAAGTAACGGAGAAATCACTAAAGAACTTTTTATCCCTACATATCTGAAGTACATGTAGTGAGTATGAGATGGTCAAAGCATGTCAGAGAAAGAGAGGTATAGAGAGAGAGAGAGAGAGAGAGAGAGAGAGAGAGAGAGAGAGAGAGATGATTCAACGATTTATAAAGTTTCAAAAATACTGACCCCTTATCAGTCCAGATGGAGAGGGAGAGATGGAGGCAGACGCGACGGGCAGAGAAAGAGAAAAGTCGGTTTATTTCGATAAAATACACGGCTGCGTATTACGCAAATTAAGCCCCACTGGAATCAAGGCTTTACGCAGTTCCGGGAACATAAAAAGCACCATCAACAACCATACTAAATTGGCTGGGGTTTCCCACCAAGAGCAAAAAAATAATCTAAATTAACAACCGACTCAAATACAGCTAATTCTTTTAAGCCACAAGCTAAATCTAACAAACGAAAACGGGAAGCTGATCTGTACGCCAGGCGCTGTCCTACGAACCCCCCCTCCCCTCCCCTCCCCCCAAAAAAAAAACTCAAGGCCGTATCGACAGCATATATGTCCTCCCACATTGTTCCCTCCCAACCCCCACCCCCCCCCCACACACACACACAAGATGATGCAAGATCAAGCTTATCTTCACAGACGCGTACACAGCACCTCTTATGTTTTATTCACGGCCCCAAACTGTGGCATGGAATAATCTCAGGGGGGCACTTTTCCCCCGGAGGAAGAAAAATCCACCTACTAGTGTGCTCGTCGAACCATCAATCTACTCAGCAATAAGTTTCGCTCGCGTGAAACTTGCGTCTGTATGAGAGCAAGGCTATCAAGTCTTCGTTTTCCATCGCAACCTGAGTGTTGCTTAGCTGGGTAAGATTCTAATCTAGGCCTTGCAATAGGCTTATCCAGTCCTAGTGGGTGGGGGGTGGTGAAGGTGGGTGGGGGGGTGAAGGTGGGTGGGGGATGATGGGGAAGGGTCGTTACAGAACTACTGCCGACCGAACAGTCTTGGGGGAAAAAAAAAAAAGCCTTCGTCAGATGAGCATTATTTTCCTAAACAATGCAGCTTCAACTGGAGAGAGAGAGAGAGAGAGAGAGAGAGAGAGAGGGGGAGGGGGAAGGGGGTAGGGGGGACGCAGCATTATTACGAATTCGCTCATAAGTGAAAAGCTCAAAAGACTAGCCCAGCCTTTTGCTCAGAGAGAGCAAATGACATGGAAGCACTTTCGTATGTCACTGGCGTAAAGAAGAAGAAAAAAGATATCTTTAATTATCTTTAGATTCGTCACTGCTGCATTTCCCCCCCCCTCCCCCCACACCCCCCCCCCTCGCGGCCCCACGGCACTACCAAGACGCACCTACCGTCAGATTAAGACCACAGGAAGAGCCCTGGCGTACCATGTTGAAAGATAAAGAGAGAAAGATTTTTCTTTTCCCTCATTATGCTGTCAGGCGATGCAGTTGCAGCAGCAGCAGCAGGCGAGAGGGGGGTGTGTGTGTGTGTGGGGGGGGGGTCACCAATTAGAACGGCATCATCTGTGGAATTAATGACTACAGATCGGGACTCTTCCCCGCTCTCTGGCCTCTGGCTAAGACGTCCAGTAATCGTTATAAAAAAGATAAAAGAAAGTCCTCCCACATTGCCCGTCCAACCGGAGGTTCGCTGCTTACATCGTCTGCCGGGAATCCCCCCCGAGAAAACCAAGCCAATTAACTCGTTATCTGGCAACCTCCACGTTACAGTTGATGTCTCCCACAATCTCCCTTTCCGATGACGAGACATATATGTAAATCGTCCCCACTTTGTGCCTCGCATATCCTGCTTGCGATATGCATCCAGGTCTCATCCACAACGCGCCGCGTCTCGTCTAACGGTCATGTGCTCTTTACCAATGTACGCTGAATGCTAAGTACTCTCCAAAGCACATGAGCGCCCCCAGCACCCACTTGGGAGTACCTCACCCACCTGCGGTCCACCCACTGTGGGTGTAACTCACCCCGTGTTTACAGCAGCAAACCCACTGGGGATGTCCTTCACCAGCGCTACCGTCACTGGTGTAAGGCGATTCAAAATCAATTAAAGAGGTTGCCACGTCCTTTCAAAAGACAACATTGCATTCTTACGTATAACTCTCGAGAGCTTTTCACTATACTCCAGCGAGCTACTAATTCACCTTGACCCCTTGTCAGGATCATGGCTACGCCCATGCCGCCCTACCCACTGAATAAGCACAACAGTGGTGCTATGTATCACTGGCTATACCCTCCCCATCTCAAAGGACGTCTCCAGATATCCAGTCAAAAATATCCTTTTCAGGGAAAAGGAAAAAAGACACGAGAGGTAATGGATACCAAGCAGAATGGAGAGAAACTAGAAAAAAAAATCAAATATTCAGCACACACAGACAGACAGACACAGACAGACAACAGACAGACAGACAGACAGACACACACACACACACACACATGTAACACAAGACGGTGGCGAGATTTCACCAGCAAATATCGAACTTGGTCAATGTCACGAGAATATTCGCCAGAACAACAGTCAGGCAAAACTGTCATGCTCACAAGACTGTCTTAACTATGGCCATATCATACAGCGGTGCTTAAGGGTATAACAGCTCCTCGGGGTAATTCAGTAAAATAAGCCAATTAATGTTAAGTTCATAGCCATTTGCATATTTCAGCTTCATAATCAATGAATTTAAAACCATGAAAATGGGTTTTCTTAACCAATTTAAGGTAGAAACATCTAAGAACAAAGATTTACTCCTAAAATGTCTTTTTACTTTGTATGCAAACGACATAAATAAGAACAGTGGGAACTGCAGTCGTTAGAGTTATGGAAGCACAAGTCACATGATCTGGAGAGGAAAATGTCATCATCTTGCTCGTCAAATCCAAAACCACCAGCGGGATTCCCTGTGTCTAATTACCATATCCAGAGCTCAGAATGTTCAGCTGTGTTCTTATTTTGTTATGTTTCAAATACGTCTGGAACACACACACACACACACACACACACACACACACACACACACACACAAACAGACAGACAGACAGACAAACAGACACACACACAGACAGACAGACAGACAGACAAATTTAGCTATAAAGGACAATACTAACAACAGCAACGGGGTGGTTTGCTGATTAGATTGCAGAGGTGGTTTGAACGAGGCAAAGGAGGCCTCCTTCCCGCTAGAAGAGAAAGCAGCTTAATGGCTTAAGGCGACAATTACAACGACCAGGTCGGGAGGCCTTTGCGACATGTCCGTTAATAAATGACGCTACGGAAGATCCCCTTGTTCGGAGAAGTAAATTCTCTAGCTCACCTTGGCGGTACTCGGAGCCCAAGGGCGCTTAAGGGGACGTCGCCGTGGCACTTGCTCTACTTCACTAGTTACACGGATGAGAGAAGCACGAGAACTCGCAGGAAACTGACGTCACTCAAGGATCTCCTGCGGCGTCTTGCTGCTCCCGACGCTTCTTGGGACCGAATGCCCACGTCTTGACGGCCTTTCCCTATCGCCCAGGGAAATACTTACAAGATACCGCTAGACAATACGTACCTGAATATATTTTATTCCAGATATTTTAAGAGAATTTACAGTTTTTATCGACATATTTCTTAAGGTATGAATATAACACCTGTAACAAGTGTGCTGATCAATGATAGATGATGAGATATATGTTATATATTTGCTTTTCTTTGTAGGATTTGTAATTCCAGCAGCCGATATTTCCTGGAAACATGGTCTTCCAAAAATAAATAAAAGTAAGAGAGTAAACTTCCATAATATCCAGCATCACATTTAATTCCAAATTTTTTCCAAAGTTGGCACAGCATTAGTAGAGTACGCGTCGTCTGTTTATTCATGAAAGATTACCATTTTGATAACACAGGCATTGTAAGTTAATGGCATAAGTTTAAGCCGTGCCTAAAACCATGCATCACCTGTACAGCAGCAAAGGAGACATCCTTCCTCAACTGCATCCTCCATAACAAGGAGCAGTGAATATAGTGAAGATTCACCTTGAATCGTACGTTCCCAGACATTTTGACATGACCTGATTCACCTTCAGAGTTAATGCGACCTTTCCCTAAATGAAACACTATAATGATCATCAAGCACTTATCAAAGCCAGAAAACACAGGTCACTGAGGCACCTGGATATATATATATATATATATATATATATATATATATATATATATATATATATATAAAACAGATCCTTAAAATGCCTCGTAGAATAAAAGTCCGTGTTGAAAATCGCAAATCTATTTATCACCAGTATTCAGGTTAAGGTTTTAGATCTGCCAAATACCCCAGACACTTCGCCATGGTTTTTATGTGCGTTTGTACAAGCAAAAGAATTGTCAGAACAAACTTGTTTTCATTCTAATTCGGAAAATGGCCAGGGGGCTCCTGTGGCTTCAGTTGCCGGCCACGGGAGGTGAATATATATAAAAAGCAGGGACCAGGGTATACGATGCATGCCTTTTATTATACCATATATAGAGTAGACACCTGGACATTAGACCGATTTTTGTTCTTAACAGCTTTTCCGCCACAAGGAAAATGTCGTGCGGCATTGGGGTAGGTACTGGAGGGCAGGTGCCTCTCCTCGTTGGGGCTGTGTCTTCCAGTAGTTCCTTCTGGAATTCTACTGATCCTGGCATTTGGTCGGACGGCGGGAGTCCAAATAACTACCAATCCAAGCTAACTTCCTCGTATGCTTGTTGCCTCATTGGAAAAGACGTCAAACTAGCCCTAGTTAACTCATGCTTGTTAACCTTATTATATCACTCTGAGGTTATACATTAGTTACCTTCATTGATTTATTTCCTTCTTCGGCTCTTCCACCTTTAACGACCTTCCTAAACCTATCCTTTACGTTCAAGAAATTTAATTTGCGTCATTTTGTACCTTCATGTTGCTTGATAACGTAATAATACTTTGCTATACAGACTACTTTGTTTACGTCGCCTTTATAGAAATTGGGAGGAGCAAGGTATGCTATTACAGAAAACGATGTTTTAAAATACATTGGTGTCAAAGGTTTTTAATTTTAGCTTCCTCTACAGTATTTCATTGAGAAATAAGAAAGTAATTCAAGTATAAATACTATTTCTTTTACATGGCGTACTGAATGCATATCTGGGGCGACAAATGACAAGGTACAAAACTTTTCGAGTCAACAGGAAAAGACCTTGGCTTTCGGAAGCAAATTTGATTTTGATGTCATTGAATTGGAGACAGTAATCGAGTGCTGTCCTTATTTACGGGCCAAACTACATAACATCTTCGGCGCAGTGGGTCACCCGACCTTTCATTTTCTTGTCTTTTGAACGTTGTCCCTAGTCTTCATTCCGCCACTTCATTTTTCTTTCAGTAATACTTATCAAACTTCCTTTGACGCTTTTTTTTTTATGTATGGCCGTTCCAAGAAGATTAGCAGATATTGTATCTAACGTATATTGCGCGGTTACTGCTAAATAAATATTCCATAGCTTGTATACAAAATATCAAATCCTAGAATTATCAGTTTTCATCTATCTTAAATAAGATAATAATCTCGTGTTATACTTCGTCTTCATTTCTGAAATGTTTTTCACAGTTTCTATCATGTCCTTTCTTCTACCATATAGTCTCAGCCATTGGATTATATTTCAAAAGACCGTTGAAACATTCTTAGCAATTCACTGCTATCGTCATGATGCAGATATACCCTATTACCTGACAGGAAAATGGTAAACATATACAAGACTACGTATTTTTGCTCTTTCTTTTATAATAGAAAAAAAAAAGGTTCATTGTTAGCATTAACCAAATGAAGTCAGCCATTAATGATGTTTGTCATAAATGCTCCACAATAACCTATTAATAGCCTCATCTCTAAGGATACATTAGAGAAGTTAAAACTAGTGGCTTGTAGAGGAGGTTCAGGCCCTAGTTTGGGGGGCTCTTTAAATCATAACAGTGCTCGACAGCCTAGCTTAGCTGAAAATGAGTGGATACGACTTTCCCTGAATTATTCCAAGGCCTGACATCCATTTATATTACCCCAAAGCCAGATAGCCTCAGAAGGCCCTGAAAATGAGAAGATCAAACTTTCCTTACAGAATCCCAAAGCCTGATAGCATTAATGAGCCCTGAAAATGAGGATCAACCTTTCCTTAAATCATCTCGGAGCCCAATAGCCTGGGATGACCCTGAAATTGAGGAGATCCAACTTTCTTCAAATCATCTCAGGGCCCAAGAGCCTATGGGAGCCATGTAAACGAGTGGAACTGACTTTCTTTAACTATGCCAAGAAGGTCTACCCCAAAAAAAGAGGAACCTACTTTCCTTGCATTGCTCCAGGGACCAGTAGTCTAAGAGGGCCCTGAAAATGTAGATACATCTTTTCTTAATCACAGGACTCAATAGCCCTGGAGTTCCCTGAAAATATGAGGAGCTGACATTCCCCTAAATTATCATTGCCTCATTGCATAGGAAGATCTTGAGAGGATCCAATAGCCTGTAAGAGCCTTGAAAATGAGACAGCTGACATTTTGAATAATATCAAGAGTCCAACAGCTTGGGAAAGCCCTGAAAATGAGAGCATCTAACTCCTTTAAATTACATCAGGGTCCAATTGCCTGGGAGAGCCCTTAAAAAGAGAATGACTTTCCTCAAACCATCCTGGCACCCAATAGCCAGGAAAGACCCTAAAAATATGAGGATCAGTCTTTCTTTATATTTCCTCAGTGCTCAATAACCTAGAGGGCCCAGCATATTAGAGGATCTGACTTTCTTCAAATTACCTCACGACTTGATAGCTTTGGAAAGGCCCGAAAAGGAGGATGAAACTTTCTATTACTCTAGGGCCCAATAGCCTAGATGGGCCCTGAAAAGGAGAATCCAACATTCTCTGAATTACCTTAGGACTTGATAGCATGGGATCCAACTATAAATTACCTCAGGGCCCAATAAAGTGGGAGAATTCTAAAATGAGAGAATCGAACTTTCTTTGAATTACCTCAGGGCCAAATAGCTTGGGATGGCCCCCAAATTGATAGGATCCAACTTTTCAAATAATCCCAGAATCCAATAGCCTTAAAGGGCCCTGAGAAAGAGAGGATACAACTTTCTTTAAATTATACCAGGGTCTTATTACCTAGAAATGCCCTAAAATAGAGAGGATCAGAATTTCCTCAAATAATCCCTAAAGGTGAGAAGATACAACTTTCCTTAGATTAACACTGCTTCTATGATTTCCCAACCTGGCACGTTATTGAGTTTCAGTAATTTTCATAGTATATCCTATACTCTCTATACTGTATGTAGTTTTATAACATTTTTCAAAGAGCTGCCAAGGGGGAACGGGGATAAATACCTCGGTCCCTGGGTCCCCAAATCCCCAGGGCCCCCAAATTAACAAGTGCGCTGTACTATGGATTGAAATATAAGTCAGAATATGCTTGGTACAGTACAAACATGACAACCACGAAACATGAAAAGACTGTGACTTAAAGGACCTTGTTATGGTACTTTCAGATGAATGTGATTACTATTTGTTTGTTATGTGGAGAGAATTTTACCACATACACACAAAAGCACACCCTGGCCTGTGCCAGGTACTCATTTTATTGACCAGCCCCTAAACGAGCATGAACCACTAGGTGGACTGCTGCGACCTGAATACAAACCTTTGTGGGCTTGATCCAAGGTGGCTCGTGCATGTGTAACATTAACACCATTACACTACAGAGGTGTGTGTGTGTGTGTTACCAAGAAATCCAATGATCTAGTCAAAATATATAAAATTTTACACATATAGAACTGGTTATAACATAAATTGCAAAGATAGTTTTTTTTTATAGAATATGGCATTAGGACTGCTTTTCTACAATGAGAATATTATTCACTGTCATATACAATCATAAATGAAAACACTTCTGAATTACATACTTATGGGGGTTTGATCCAAGGTGGCCTTGCATGCGTGATGGTCAGTAACGTTAACTGCTACACTACAGAAGTCCGTGTGTGTGTGTGTGTGTGTACGAATGATACCAAAAATCCAATGATCTGGTCAAAATACTTGAAGAAAATTTTACATAAGCAGAATTACTTATATGACAAATTGCAAATATACTGCCTTTTTATGGAATATGGTATTAGCACTACTTTCTTACAGTAATAATATCATTTACTGTCATATCATACAATTATTAGTGAAAAGAAAGTATATAAATACACTTCCTTTCTGTAATAAATACTTAAAGCCCTTTAGAAAATTAAATATTCAGTGGAAAAATTATTTTTTATTACATTTAATACAAATACAGTACAACTGGGGCAAGAATTTCACACTAGATACATGATATATTCACCAGTACAGTATATCAGTCAAAATGCATGTAGTATGTCTGGGGTAAAAGATCCAGGGAGAATTTAATGGCTTGCAAGAGTCACTTTTACCAAAACTTAACACGGTACCTTTTTCGAATACAGAAATGATCACAAAAGTCATTTAAACTGGCTATCAATCTACCACTGGTCCTGTGGGGATTACCGCTTAGCTGTACTATCAATGTTGCTATTGGTCATATTTTGAATCTTGGAACAATGACAAAGATATTGCAATCAGAAGACACCAGTATTTAGTGAAATTCAGCATTTCTAAGCAGGAAAATCATTCAAACTGCAATGAGGAATGCAAGAAATGCTTCCATATAGTGTTATCACCAACTTAAGTATCTATCACAGTTACCTGATGTAGAGAGCATGTATTTTCTGTGTCTGATATCTGTGTTTTACAACTTATGCTCTGATATTTGTATACAATATCTTAAGTATCAAAATTCCAGTCTTAAAAATAAACTTAATAAACATTTCATCATAAAACTACAGTACTTGAGCATAAGTTTAGATAAACACAGAAAATCTATAACAACAACTGAAAATTATCCTAGCCTTCTGAACATTTATCTAAAACCATGTTCCGTTAAATACAAAATATGTTAGACTGTATCTGTGGAAGTAGCAGTTTTGAAAGCAGCAATATACACCATAGCTTAAATGATGATTCATAACACAGCCAAAATGTCAGTGATTCATTCAAATAGCTCACTAGATAAAACTTATCAAAGGTTGCTTACTTTTTTGGGTAATATATGAACTCTGATCATGTTATTCTAAGTTTAAAATTCATTATATTTGTTGTACAACCTTAATCAACATTTCAATGTCTTTGGTATTATTGTGCACTACTTACACTAGTGGTAACAAAGTTTGAACATTCCTTTTTATCTACTCATTATCCCAAATGTTACCATAAAAAAGAAAGTGTTTTTCAGTATTTCAATTTTTCCCTAAAACTTAATCCTATTAAGGCAAAAGTTTCAGTTTAAGGTTATAACCTTTAAGTTTACTACAGGCACAAAGCAATTATGGACATATTTGTTGCTTAGAAAGCTGCATAAAAAAAAAAAGTCAAAGTAAAATAACATCAACATAAAACTCTCAAATATACACAAACTCACCGAGTCCTAATACTGTATCAATACAGGTTAACTGATGACTCCTATTTGACCAATAACACCACTAATTGCACAGTCATCTGAGAACTGTTCTGGTGTGGTTTACTGCAACAGAACAAAAAATCTGAAGGATAAATCAGAGATGAAACAAATTCATGCAGATGGAAAAAAAAAATGTGTGATTTTACCTTAGCATTGGTATTCTGACTCTTACTTGTTGATTTCATCTGAAACTGTTATACTAATAATTTAGTTTTTTCTTTGCAATATTCCATCAGCAATTGATTAAAGAAAATATATGAGAAGTGATCGAAACTGATCATTGCCGATTAGTTGATCCACAACAAGAAAAGACAATTGGTCAAATATTTGTTACTTTAAATATAGAACTGAAATGGAAATCACAGTTTTGGAAACTACCACATTTGTACATCAAATCTACAATTTTACTGTCCCTACCATAATAAATGGATTTCAACCGATTTCTTTTGATGCACTAAGTTTAAAGCTTTCAACATGTACAATTCAAATAAAAACTATGCATATACATGGAAATAATAAATCAATACAACCATGAACATACGATCAAAATATCAGACACTCGTGTCTTTGTCCCACAGTAATGAAACAAAAGCCTTCAAGTAATGTTACGAGGGGAAGTGCGATCATGTAAGTGGCGGTACCTGCTAGAAACACCTGGGTGGCTTATAAGACAGTCAAATATCAGAGATACAATCTATCATTCTATCTATGAAAATGACTCTTCAAAATAATTCCAGCAATATACTGTTAATAATATCATGTACATGCTTTTTATAAAACAAAACAGTTCACTATATTTTCTATGATGACATTTCTGCTGAAATTAGTCCATTTATCAAAGCTCTGGACATAGTTTGAATTCAAAATAAAATCATTGATATACACCAAGGATTAGCAAGTCTTTACATTACTTGCCATAAGAACATGTAGGGCAGCCTAGAAATTGGAGCATCTTTCAATCTTGAGTAAGACCAGTGGGATAATAACTAATAAAGTGGCGAGATCAAGCATAAGAAAGGTACCTTTAGTTTACCAATAGGTGAAGCAGGCCGTCAAAAATCATTGTAGAGACAGCAATGTCAGTATTAATCTGCTGAAAACTACGACATGGAAAATAATTTTTTAAAATAAACTATATATTAAAACTGTGATTTACTTTTCTTTTTTTCTTTTTTTTCTAATACTGTACTGAATCTCTTAAATACAAAATTTCCTACTGCTCAAAAAATCCAGAGAATGCATGGCCCTGGATTCCTTTGCCCAAATCTTTGGGTTCAACCTGATTATTTAACCCTCTTCAAAAAATACGTTTATACATAAAATCCTTATTTTTTCAAGATATGTATTTACAGACTCCACCTGTGAGTGGTGACTCCATGAGTCAAAAGCTACGTCCAACAAGGCTGTATCACTGTTAGTAGATGGACCTTCTTGCCCAAAGGGAGTCAACTTTACCATCTTTCCACTTGCACAGCAGTCTTGAAGTTGGCGAAGCCACATAAAAAGGAACTTTACAGTTATGCAATTACAATAATAATAATAATAATAATAATAATAATAATAATAATAATAATAAGAATAATCATAATAATAATAATAACAATAATAATAACAACAAAAAAATCTTTACAGTACAACAAATATATCTTTCTTGGTTCCTTATATGAAAAGTTCTCATGAAATATTATGTTGCTCTTTCTTATCAAAACATCATGTTTAGGAAAATATTCAATACCTTTTGTCAGGTGGAATAAGTGATGTTTACATCACAATATATTTCATACACATATATACACACATAAATCATTCGTACCCTAAAATACAATTACATATGAGCATATCAGTTTCTGAAACAGGAGATCATAGAATCTTTTCAGTGGCAGAAGTTCAAGAGAACTCTGAAATATGGAAGCTCTAAATGACAATCTTTAGAACATATCTTCATTAAATTAAGCATGTTTAACCTTTTTAGAAGGACTAGAATTAAAACAACAGGATCAAAATTGAAATCACCTAACACAAGACAAGAAAATACATTCCAAGAAGGATAATGAACACGAAGGCTGCTAGTGAAAGATTACATGAAAATCTAATTATGTCTGTCTTATCCATCTTTATAATCACTGAAAAGATATAATCACCTGTTAGAATACTGTGTACACACAACAGGGCAGCAACTATCCAGGTGAGAAACATTAACCACTACAGTGTACAAGGTGATGAGCATAATAAACTTTGAAAATGACAAAAAATTCCATTCAAAATAACTTGTGCATTAGTCACACTGCAGTGTTTATCATGCAACACATGAATGACTAGTGTTCATGTCTGTGGCTAGACTGAGACTTCAATGTTCTCAAAAGAGATATGCAGCAAAACAAGATACATTTTCCTGTTAAAGCTCAAAACTGAGTGAACCTTTCTTACCTAGAAAGTGCTACCCTCTAAAAGTGGGAAGCAGCAAAAAGCGATATATAATCCTTAACATTACCAAGTGTAATCATTTTTGAATGCACTTTTCTAAAGCTAAGTAGGAAAGAAGTGCATGATTATGCTTAAAGTTCAGTACCATGCTCCTTAAACTGAAACATTATATCAAAAAAATTTTCTTACTAACGTAGTTAAAATCAATAACAATAATAATAATAATAACAGTAATAATAATAATAATAATAATAGTAATAATAATAATAATAAAAATAATAATAATAATAATAATGTAACATATTCCTAATAATACCTATTTCAGAACATCCTCCACCCACAAGACTGAATGCGAGAATATGCAAACAAATAAACAAACTTGGACATCAAATCTTTCAAGTTGGGATAAATGGCTACCTATGGTGTTCCGCTTCAGAAGTAACATATCTTTTACAGTATGTAATATCTGTTGTGGTAGAGTTCTGTTATAATAATGTTATGCAAAGAAATACAAAGCTATGTACTTAGTTATCTGAGTAAGACATTATGACAAACATCACATATGATCATTGAATGAAAAACATCCATGTCAAACATTCAAAGTCTTTTCTTATAAAAAAAGACAAGTAATTTGTTTGGAAGACATAGCAATGTCAGCACTACTGAATTAAAAGGTGAATATCATACTATAACTAAAACTGAAAACTTACCTAGGATTAATCATCTTGAAAACGGTTATTGTTACTTACGGTCTCATTTCCTTGAAAAAAAAAATTTTCAAAATAGGACAGTGTACTGAGGATTAATCTTATCCTAAAAATAAAAATTGTTAATTGCTAATATTAGGTCTTACTTCCCTACTGAAAAACAATCAAAGAGCAAAGAAGAAAGCTTAAAATCTTTATTTCTAGTTATCCTTTATCTTGCCACCTCCATTAGTCATTCCCCTCGAGACCAGTAAAATCTGCAAACTTCAGGTACGAATTAACAAGAAGGAAATGATTGATAGACGTGTTAAGCCGGTAAACTGATATTCAAAATGTTACTGATACTGAAAGCCAATGAAAGTGCAAAAATTCTAAGTAAGCTTACTCTCAAATTTTAATATCAAAATCACTTAATCTTTGATTTACCTAGGATATCTTTGATCCATCCTTCTAATCTTCTTTTGAAGGTTTCTGTTCTTGATCCATGAGGGTGCTTTTGTTTCACTGGCAGGAAAATTACTGGATCTCCAATTTGTTTTTGCTGTGCTTTCATATATTTTTGTTTCATGTATTAGCTTGCTCCAAAGCATTCCTGCTGACTGAAATACTCTGTTTCTTCCATAGTTCAGTTTTTACTTCATGCACATTACCTTCAATTTATTCAATATGTTGCCATGAAGAGTCATGTATCTTTCCCTTCTTCCTTAGACTATATAGTTCAAGTTCTTTTAACGTTCATGATATTTCATATGTTTTTACCTCAACACTCCAGTATTCTGTCAGATCTTTTGATTTATGCTTGACACAGTGGTATTCAATTCACTACTAATATATAAAGTACAATGAACACTGTCATCATCAGCTTTCCATCTCTCAAGGGAACAAGTGAAAAGCATGTGTTAACATCAGAAATATCATGAAGTCAAAAGGAGCCAGGGTGTGTGTTTGACCAGTAGTTACCAGCAAGAAAGACTAGGCAGAGAAACACAGGGACTATGGAGTCTACTAAAATGATGTTCGTTAATTATTACATCAATACTTAAGACTCCATTAACTGTGTGTAATTCATAGATCTTATTGTTAAGATGCTTTTAAAATTCAGCATTTGACAGAAAATAGAAACTGTGCTTTTTCAGCATAACTGTGACCATACAGTAGTAGTCAATAATCTTAAATGGCAACTAATACAATGGAAACTCCTTGCAGTTTAATTTGAATATGTATAATATTTTCCTTATCTATATTTCTGGCTCTATCAACCTAATTTCCTCTTATTACCCTGATTACTTAGTCCCTTATCAACTTATTGGATGTGACTGCACCTCCTATCACAGGGCTGTCTTTGCCACACTGACAAACCAATGAAGATAAAGTTGGACAGTGTGTACCAAAAATTAAGGGTAAGGAAGACTGGCAGACATTACTTGGAACTTGATGCTACAAATGGGTACCTCCAGTATATGGGGATCTTAGAAGTCAAGTACCTGCCTCTACTGATGAACATCCAAGCCCTTCATTACAGGCATATACCCATAAAAAAACTGTGATCCAGCAATCAGATCAGAAACAGTCAAAAGTAGGTACAGAGCTTAGTTACACTGTTAATGACATCCATATGAACTTAAACAAGGCAACCTTGTGCTAAACAGAAAAGGTTCAATGCTGGTGATCTTGCTTTGGTATATAACAGAAGTAATATTGGCTCCAAATACCATTGAGGCCATAATTAGGGAATGCTTAGGACACTTGCTACATGAGGCTACCCCTCCTTTGAATAGACATGACAGAACTGTGGTGACCAACAATTAAGAGTGAAGCTAAACCACTGGCTTTAAACTCTACAGAAAATATGTTAAGTTCTAAACCAACAGAAATATCAAGTGATAATGACACCTTTTATTGTGTTTCTGCTACCTGTAGCATTTATATGACTCTGAAGATATGTCTAATAAATTGCTGGGAGTGATGGATATTTTGTTGGGTTTGCTGAACTTTTACATCAGGGTTCAGCTGTGTTGGCTAGGAAAGGCTGTTAATCACGAATCCTTTAACTTCTGAATGCAGAAAATGAAAATATGTTTAATTAGTGCAGTTTTGCATAATAAACTAGAGTAATAAAAAATACAGTATAAAAATATTGATAAAATAAAGTTAAGATAAGCTTGGAATACACAGTAAAACTAACTCATACAATATAATTAAGATAAAAGATACATGAGCCCTGTGATTAAGTGCAAAAGGCAAACTTTGAAACTATACTATTCAAAATCTCATGCAAAATGTATATGAATATGTAAACCAACATCAAGTTAGCTTTCATAAGAAGCCTTGTACTATGCCCTCTCTGTGATATATCTGGTTAAAAGACCACTTTAATATAATTTTGAAAATATTCTATGTGGAAAAGATAAATTGAATTTTGCAAATTGTATAGTTAAAATTCAGAATTTAGCCATGATTTCTTCCACATTCTCCTTTTCTATTGTTTTAATTTTTCAATTCTATCCCTTTCACATCTACAAGAGATAAATCAAAAGCATCAAAAAGACCTGCAGTCTGTAGTGTAGTTAGAGAAAATTCAACCCATATCTACATTAATGTATAACATGGATCCCTTTTGAGAGATCCCTTTCAGATCTAAACTGATATCATACAACCTTCTGTAAAACAATAAAACCCCATACCTATACATTCAAAACCTGTCTATAATCAGAGTTATACATAGCTCATGATGCAAAAGTTTCTCGCCTTTTTCAAGAAAATCATCTCTCTTGAGAAAAGCTAGTAGGTTTCTGCACTGACGCTACCCCAGCGATGCTTGGGTCTGGCTCTAGATTCATAAAATTGGTCAAAAGCTGTGACTCACATCCGCAGGCAAGCACAAGCTGCTATTTAAAATTTTCAAAATGAAACCTTTGCATATAGTATATGAATAATAAAATTTCTTTACAACACTACAACATAAGTGATAAATAGGTACAAAAGCTGCAAACAAAATATCATATCAATAACAAAGGGTGTTTTTTGTATTAAACTCTCAGTAAGATGAATCCTGTCTGAGTTCATCACAGAGTGGTGGATTATGTAAGTGTTAACCTGCTTTTAACAAGAGAAACTTTATAAAGTAAATATGCGGTATGCAAAATATAAATAGCTAAAAGTTCCAACACATTTGAGGAAAAATTTCAGGCAATTTCTGCTCCAGAGTTCCATACACATTTCTGTATATGAATGTGTTTGAAATTAAATGCTTATGGATATTCATTATTGGACATGATTACTTTTATACTATGCGTGAATTTTCTTATGCTTTTATCACTTTTTACACCTAACTTCTGTCACAAAAAATTTCAGTATTTTAGCATGATCACAACCCTATCATAACTGAACATCTGATCAACATTTTGTTTATGCATCTGCTCATAACACCACTGAAAATCAAACAATCACGATCAGCAAAGTTCATATTAATCTCTTTCCTGTGATGGAGTTGGTCTTCTTATACAGTTTTTTGCTGTACAAAATCAAACACATAAAACTTCAAAGGGTCTCTATCATGCTTTACTGGATACAAAAAACGTTAGTTCCACCCCCTCCATTTCAGTTAACAGTTCAAGAAACATAAAATCTCTCTACATCAACATATGACCCGATGCCAAAGCCGGCAGCACCCACAAGACACAATCACAACCATTTTTTCATAAATAGGAAGCAATACCTGAATATTTATAGGAATGCTGTAATTCATATTGCTGGCAAATTTGCAAAGAAGTAAATGTTAATGCCTAATTTACAAATGACAAGAAAAAATGTTGCTATTAATGTTAAAAATTATCAACACTGCTTGACAAACTGCATGAAGAAAACTTTCACGACTGATGCACTGTGTAGGCAAAGCTTTATATAAGAAAAGAAAGGCATTCATTTAACCTAGTAAATATCCGGTATGGAACTGTCCCACTTACCTGTTTCAGCACTAACTTATCATATACTTCTTATCACTTAAGGTGTGGAGGCAACTGATCCATTACTGCTAGTACTGACAGCATGTCTTTTTCTGAGCTTTTGTACTTCCTGTGCAACATTTACTGGCCTTTCAAAGAAGGCCACAAGCTTTTCCTCATTGGCCACATTAGCCAGGAACTGCTCGAAAGATATACTCCACTCCAGAGCCGAAGGCTGGGATATGGAAGAATGTCGCCGCTCGCACCTAGAGCCTTTACAACCATCATCATCATCACCAGGATCACTTTCACCTTCACATGGTTCCTGTCTGCATTGATCCTTACTTTCTACATTTTTCTCAACCATAATATTTTTATTTGTTTCATCACCTGATACTTTACTACTTTCTTCAACGTCACAAGTCAAAATACAGGTACTTATGCTTTCTCCTGATTGTATTAAATTTTTTTCCTCTGCTGATGTTGAAACACCTTCCCCTGCTGAGGTTGTCACACATGCATGAGATACTGAACATTCTGGTAACAACACATCACCTGTGGTCCTGTCCTCACTGGATTCACTATCTGAGGGCAACTCTCCAGCTGAATTTGCCTGTTAATGATATGGAACACAGTGAGAACACAATGAATGCACATGCAGTTCTATACTAGCTAAAGCCCATTTTACAACTCTCAACAATATATATTTTCATCGATTTGTGTCAAGATGCAAATTTGCCCTCAAAATAAGTAAATAAAAAAAAAGATTGCTTATTCATTAAACACATCTAAAATAAAAACTGTCCCTAATTTTGAAAAAGCAGACATCAAATAAAGCTTTAATGACTGAAAAACCATCTCCTTACCTTGAACATCTGAGACAGCACCTTGTCAGTGAAGGGAGATGTTAGAACACTACTTTATCCCCCCACAAAGTGTATGTTTGGTAAAACTTTCACCATCATATGGCATAAAGTGTAAAGCTGATGGATGTTCATTCACAAAACTCAACAACCATAGAACATTCCATACAAGCCTATGATATTGTGGTGCATGTGTAAGGTGCTATCTAATTACCTCTCAGCCACTTTCAATGACTGATTGCTGGTGCCTGTCTCTGGCCTGGTACTGTCTGGGATAAAGAAATGGCATTTCTAAAAGGAAAGAAGGGATGAAAGGGAAGGGAAAATAAATGTATGCTCATGGGGCTTTGCCTATAGTACAGATTGGTTCTTTATGAACAGATCCCTTTGAGCATCCAGGAGCATGCCCACATCAATGACGAGGGACTTACGAAAAACAGAGATAACTTAAGAGAAGACTCACCATTAATAACAACCAACCTGTTGTGGCTCAGCCTCTTCTGATGGCAGCATACTCAAAGCCACACATTGGAAGATCAACAAAGGTATCACTGAACAAAGGCATTTCTATTATGTCATATAACACCTTTCATTAATTTAGATTAAAGAGAGGTTCCCAAAGAAAGCTAAGATAGGAGCCACTATCCTTACATCATACTTTAGAGAAGTCACCAGAATCATGATGAACACAGAAAAACCATAGGAATGCAAGTACAGTGCATATGCTTAGCTATGTCACTGTTTTCTCTGTAAATGTGTCATATAAATAGATCCAAATAATATACAGCTCAGTAACTGAATTCAGGAACTACATATACAAGGCCACTATCACTCTTATAAGGTATGGAGACCACAACCTGATATAGGAACAGTGAGGAAGCATGGTGACATAAGTGACCACAATTACACAGCTCTATCTGCCTATGCATTTAGTCAGTCAGCTTTCCCATGCTGAAATCTGTATTCTGCATTCGTTTTGTGTCTAGCTTTGTGGATACTGGAGTCCCAATCATTATGGAAAAATGGTTAATGAAGAAAACTGAAGTCTAAGAGTTACCTTCAATTCACTTGCACTCTCACTGGTTGATTTAGAAGTATGCTCTTTGACTCGTCGCCCCACTTCACCAATTTGCAGCAGCAATGTTCCTTGAAAAAAAAAAAAATGGTCATCAGCTTTTTCTTTTTAATTATTTGAAAACTTATAATCATCTACAACATCTAAAGCATTACTATGCTCAGTAAACAAATAAAGATGAAATACTCTGATTATGAAAAGCAACAAAATCATACCCACCAACTCTGGAGAGAGATGTGAAGATATCCTGATTAGTTTCTAAAGCGAAGAAGCTATAGACTGTGCGCCACATATTGATAAACTGGTCTTGGGTCATGGTAGGCAAGAACCGTTGTTCATATAACCTGTAGTCACGGGTGTGGATAGTAGCTAACCCGGTGAGGCCATCACAGTATTCTAGAAATCATTAGTGTTGCATTATGTGAATGACAAAACAATCATAGAGCAATATTCAATTTAATTTTTAAACCTTAGTATCAACAGCTTAAGAAATTTTGACATCTCCCAGCACATCTGACCCAACTTACATGGGTACTATGTGCTGCCTCTAGTTGCTTGTCCCATGTAATATGCAACCTAAGAAGATTCACCAATCCCTCATTATTTCAATACATCATGGTTACATCACATCTCTGTGTACTCCAGTATACAAGAGCACAAATCATTCTTGAAAAATCTGTTGACTGATACTGAAGAAAGGTCTGTCTATCACATATGAAACATTTTCTTTCTTCTTTAGTTTCAATAAATTAGGAAATGAGATGAAAAATGAAGGCACCTCCAAAGAACAATGTGTATGAAGATAAGGATAGTAATGAGCAACACAGATAAAGAAACATGACAATCCAGTTAAAGCACGAGAACTACTCAAGAAGATGAAGGAAGTTCCAAGGGAGGAAATTCTTGTATTCTATAATCCTATGCTTCCCATAAGACAGTGATGCTGTTCTCATAGTTCAATACTAATTTCCTTGATAAACTCCAGTAAACTCTTGGAAAAGATCATTTAACATTAGCTGGGGGTACCTTGCACTGTACAGGAAAAAGACAGCTTTTATAAAAAGTGGTTTTATTTTGATTAAATATGAATTCTATTTGTTTAAACATATTATTACTGAATGAACACTGATGTGATGCTAATGATACATTTCTTAATATTCTTAATGCTGCTTTAAACCGTGATCTATAATGTTCATGAAAATGGCCTTTGGTGGCCTCAAAATTGCATTTATGGCCTTTATCTTCCTGTATCACTACCTTCTAAAGGTCAGAATAGAGGAAGGAGTTACAAAAGAAGTTTTCTTCAAAGGCTTAGTTGCCTGTTCGTGGTGCTACCATATTAATGCCTGTTTGTGCTGCTGTAATGCAAACACCTGTTCGTGATACTAACATGCAAAAGCCTAATTGTGGTGCTACTATGCTACTGCAGAATACAGCAACCCTATTGAAGAATGTCCAAAATTGTGAACACTGAGTCATCATGATGGGGGACATTGAACTATCCTAATAGTTCAATGTCCCCAAACATGATACAAACATAAGTGATCAGTTCTACTATAGCGTTGTTTCCACTGATGACCAAGGGTAGTACAGACAGGAAGGAAAAACATTCTAAAGCAAACATAAACTATACACACCTTTTTGGGGAGGGGTGACAGCTATATCAGAGTCATGATCATCTGGCACTTCTAGATCCACTCTGCCTTTGCCATGGTCATCATCTAGACAATCAAAGTATTCCTCTGCCTCAACTGCTGCCTCTTCTTCTACTTCAGCTACTGTGTTAGACAACATGTTTAGGGTAAAATAAAACTCTTACTTAAGAAAATATTAGAGATTTCTTTACCTGAATAATAAAGATTTTGATGTTACCCTAAAAATGTCAACATCAGAGTTAGAGTATTTCACCAATTCTTCCAGATAGTGGCAGCATAACAAAGACATTATAGTTGTAATAAAACTAGTATTTATTGAATTGATACCTCTGAGCAGTAGAGATAAAAAAAAAGGTGTAACTACTTCATTGCATTCTGACTATCATTTTAGGAAGTCACTTACTTTACTTTTGAGTTATACTTTAACAACAGTTAATTGAAAGTTTCATTGATAAATGTTTGAGAAGTATCTAATCTTACAGTAGGCTGCTGGGGAAAATTACTTTAAAACACTTGTCTCCGCAAAGAGAAAAACATTTTATGAAGAAAAACTTTTGGAACAGGGGGCTCTGGTTTTGGTGCATTTTACATGAGAGACAGAGATTGGATGACAGCAAATGAGGCCATTTCTTCATATATTCCTGGCACTACCTCACTAATGCAGAAAATAGCAAACATGTATGAAAGAAAACTTTTATTACTTCAACATGTTAATGCTATTTCTTTACTCCTCTTTAAATTCTACTCATCCAAGTGAAGCTAAAGTATAGCACAAATTGTTGGTAACAGGTACACTAAGTACCTATAAAGCCACAGCATTCTTCCTTAATTCCATTACAATGTTTTTCTTCAGGAAACACTTGCAGTCCTTCGACTACACTTGAACAAAGGCTCACAGACCTCATATCATTTTTAGTTTGATGATCAGATTTTCTCTCATGCTTAGACTTGAAAACCTATCACATCTATATATCACCTTGGCTCATGTGGCAAACAAAATACTACACACCTACTAACACTCAAAAATAAATATTATCACTAATGAAACTATAAGCACTGTTTGTGCAACATATGTCTTTCCAAGCCCCATTGCTAAAAGCATCCCTGGGATACAAACAAGGATAGCTAATTCAGATGAATTTCAAGATAAATAACTCAACTTACTGTGTCACATAACTTAAAGAACTGAAAGTAACCTGTAGCCAACAAAACTTGTTTGTCCTTCTATATATGATTATATTCAGTGGTTGAGAAATTTCAGCCATATCCTGCTTATAGAATGCCTACTGCTGCAGACCAAAATGCATCTCCACATCCTCTATGCTGGATCTCTTGCATAACATATACCCAAAGCAGATTTGCCCCTCGTGTACTTAAAACCTGACCACACCCTGAAACAACTGAGGTGTAATGCCCACAGTCTATCATTATTATTCAGCTCTGTGCTTCTGTTGCTACATGTACTAACCACAGACTAGTAATGCAAAAAAAATCCTACCTTCCAAAGAAAGGTACACCCAGCGGATTCACATTTGCATGATTGCTGCTGGTTGATACAAGCCTTCAGGCATAAAATACTGCCTGGAATGCTAACTGTTGCTCTGGTAGTCACAGGTAGAGTATCATCCATTTTCCTTTGTACCAACCATATTTTCTTACTGACTGGGACATTAACTAGCACTTTCACAAACCCAAAAAAGCATAAGAATCAAAATGAATCAAGTCAATGAAGGAATGAGAAGGCAAACAACATGTACTGTGTGCAAGAGAGAAAATTTGAGTGAAGTATGGCTGAAGGGACAGAAGATAGTGAGGATACAAAATCTAATGTTAAGTCGGTATTTTCAGCTAGAATGGAAATAACAGAAGCTATCAGAATTCTGAAAGTTAGGCAACTATTCACAGATTTACTTAAAACAATGATAGAAAATTATCAACAATGAGGATGGTATGGTATGTCATAAGTGGCACAGTCTTTTTTTAATACATATTCGCCATTTCCCGTGTTAGTGAGGTAGCGCAAAGAATAGAGGACTGAGTCTTAGAGTGAAAATCCTCATTTGGCCCCCTTCTCTGTTCTTTCTTCTGGAAAATTAAAATCTGGAGGGAAAGATTTCCAGCCCCCACTCCCTCCACTTTTAGTCGCCTTTTACAACACACAGGGAATATGTGGGAAGTATTCTTTCTCCCCTATCCCCAAGAATAAAGTGGCACAGTCATGAATGGATATATAGCAGAATGGCTAGTCGAGTACAAGAAAATAAGAAATTCTGCGAGAGGATGAAAAGTTCAGTGAGTGAATGAAGGGTGAAGAGACCAGAAGAGTTGTTATATGCAGGAAGCAACTGACAGTGGTTGAAAAAGTGAAAGATGGAGTACTGTAGCCAAACAAACATGTGGATTAATCAACTATAGAGGGTTGGCAAACAAATATCAATAAAATTAGAACTTAAAAATTCACTTAAATAACTGGTTTTGAAACTTGGTATGTAAAATCATCATTTCTATTATGGTACTTAACTGAAAGTCCAATATCTTAAGAAGAACAAGCAATATCAAAAACTTATATCTTCTTACAATTCTGTTCATCTCTGATTGGTTTATCTACTTCATCCAAGCTTGGAGGGAAGGCCAAATGTATGTAGTAGAATAGCCGTAGCTTACGAGCAAAGTCGTTACTACAGAGAACACCAAACAGCCATGCCACAGAACGAAAGGTTAGCACATGTGACCCATCAACATCCAGCATCTGCAAAAAAAAAAAGCAAAATCTTTTTCATTATGTCCAACACTGAGTGTAAGCAAGAATCAACTATAAAGATTTCTGCCTATTTCTAATTATTGGTAATAAGTCAGAAAACCATCAAACAGATGCTGAGGTACTAAATCAAACTAACCATTCCCTGCATCTGCCAGGAGTCTGCCGAAAAGGAGCCAAAACTCTAGGACTGATGAATCAGAATACGAACAGCCCTGCAGAACTAATAGTAATCCCTCTAGAGTAGAGCCTGACCAAGATCAGGCTGCTATACCTACTAGATCTCATCACTGGTGTGTTAAACACAAAGTTACGCTAGAAAATATAAGGGATAGATAAATCTGAAAACATAAGTTCCATTCTTGTCTAAGTACAATGTCCCTTTCAGCCAAATATGTCTTCTGAATACAACAAAATGTTGTGTAGACTTTTGACTTAAAAAAAAGAATCAATCCTATGAAACAGACGAAGGATGGATAATACTTATACTTTGTTAATTGATTCAAACACTCTCAGAAGAAAAAAACAGGAACACTGACTTTTCTGGGTTTAAAGATGAAATAGTACTGTTCATGGTAGAAACATGAATATTTACAGGAAATTTTTTTTTTGTACTTTGACTAAAGATTTGGAGGATGTGTTTTATCATCTCGTTTCATTAAAGCTTTGGGAATGATAAGTGATAATCTCAAACCATTGCATACTCCAGTGAACTATTATTCATTCAAACAATTTATTATGCCCAAGGGCGACAAGCCTAGTCCATTCAATACCATAGAATATATACAGAGTATACCAGTGAACTAAGAAAGAGGAAAAATAATTGTTAGGTAATGCACTGTTGCCACTGCTGTTTGCAAAAATGATGGACAACTATTATCTGGCATATCTCTCAGATCATTCCAGGAGATTTGTAGTAAAAGAAATGTTCAAAACTTGTTGGTATTAGGTGATGGTTGCACACTGATTATGTATTATGTATGGTGCATATGGTGGAAAGACAGTGTGGTTTAGGAGTTAGTTGAAGATCGTGCTGGAAGCAATAAAGGAGTTGGCGGCAGCTGGAACAATGGAGCTGGAGTGAATCAATGGGTGGGTGGAGGGGAAAAGGTCCTAGGTGCACAAGGAATGTATGGAGAGAAAGGTAATTATCTGTTATGGCGGTATACTTGTCCCAGTGATGCTATATAGGTGTGATTCTTGATTTCTGAACAGAGAAGAACAGATAAGGGTGGATCTGATGGAAATGAAATGCTTGAGGACAATATATGGTGTGAGAAAGGATGCTTGTGAAAGGAATAATACTGTAAAAGAATGGGGTGCACTGAAGTGGTTTGAACATATAGGGGATAAGTAAGAGACACCGACCACAGGATACATATGTATGAAGTGGAACGAGAAAGGAGGAAGGGGAGACTTAAGCAGAGATGGAAGGATGGAGTGAAAGAGGCTTTGAGTTATTGGGCCTGAACATGCAGGAGGGTGAGATACATGCATGGGATGAACTGAATTGAAGCAATGTGGCATGCAGGGGCAATGTGTTATCAATGGTATGAACAAAGGCATTTGAATTAGTCAGAGGAAACCATGAAAAGTGCTGTGGGGCTTGGTAGAGTAGAGGGGCTCTGGTTTTGGTTCATTAAAAGTGACAGCTAGAGAGTGGATATGAGCAAATGAGGCAGTTTTTCACTGCTACAAGAGAAACAGGACACTGCTATGAAAAAAGTAAACTTTTTATCCCTTTTCATCATCATTTCACTCCATCAGTCTAGAATATCTATTCCCTTTCTCAAGAAATATATGTCCTCTGTTTATCTGTATGTATAATATACTTCCATTTTAAGGAAACCAATATGGGCGATTTTTGAAACTGTTTTACTATAAAGCTGTTCTTATCATACAATCTACTTACCTAAATCCTGTGTACATCCTCAAAAATAAAAAAGGTTGCTCATGCAAAACTTCCTTCACATACTTTGATCTCAATATTTCAGCAGATTAATTGAATGAGACACTGTCCCTTCCAATTCACAAATATTCTCCTGCACTGTATTCTACTATCCTAGCTTCAATATCCCTCCTTCCACATGGTGTAGTCCAACTCACTTCTTTCATATGTACAGATATGACTCTCTAAATCCATTCTCTCTACATATCCATACTACCTGTATATGCTGTCTCCAACCTTTTCAATTTCCTAAACAAGAACTCTGATAACATAGTCACTGGCATATTAAGTACAACTCATTTGAAAAAGATGAAACATGACATATTCATAAGTTTTAAATGAAAATATATGGAAAAATCACGGGTTAAGACTATTCTCAGGATTACAGACTCAGTCAAAACTATGAGAGCAATGATGAAATTCACCTAAAGAATAACTTACATTAAATGTGCTCGTCACAAGACATTCGGCCCTGTCACCCTGGCCCCAAGGTGAAACAGCCAGGAAAAGTTGGCGAAAAGTTTCATATCCTAAAGCATAGCCTTCTTGTGTTAGGGGATTTCCTGAATTATTGCGCTGGCGAACTTCTTTGTCATCACCTCCTAAAATCTGCTCTCCTCGGACATAGACGACAAGCTCCTGAAAACAGATTCAAGAATGATTGTTTGCATAAGTTCAAATCTATTAATCTTCTATTTTATATCTACGTATACCCCAAAATATAAAATGCACAAAAACTACTAAGCTTTACATGAACTGTAGCCTGTTTACAGTAATTTAATTCAGCTATGTCACTGGTGTTCATCATCCATTCATCTATGTTCAATGGATTATATGGTTTTGAAGGAATATTAGCATATGTCCACTCATCTCCAACCAACAAAGTTGCTTCTAGGTATCCACAATTACCTTTACTATCTCCCCTTTCACATATATGTCCACTTATCTTCCACCAATACAGATGCTTCACAGTTCTCCACAATTACCTTCATTATCTTCCCTTTCACATAAATATCCACTCATCTCCCACCAATACAAATGCTTTGTAGTTCTCTACAATTACATTTACCATCATCCCTTTCACATAAATGTCCATTCATATCCTACCTATACAGACACCTCACAGTCCTCAATAATTACCTTTACTATACCTCCTCTTTCACATAAATACTCTTTTCTCTGTCCTTCAACCTCACCTTTGGTTTCCCTTTAATCCTATTCTCACCTACTTCTCTCTTTTACACTCTTTTAGACATTCCTCTCACATTTTTCAGTTTTCTCTTGAACATTTTCACAAACAGTGTAACCATTAAATTCTGAGCTCTCTCTCCCTCACAGAACAGACAACCGATATCACATTTCATTTCAAACATTCCTCAAATATTATGCTCTTCATAACATTTGAAATTTCATATTACTTAGATATATTACTATGAACTTAGTTTTGTAACCCGTTATCTATATTGGACTCAGTTTTACATGTACCATACGAATGCAGGCCTAAAAATCCAGGCATGTATTATGGAAATAGTTGGTACACATTGCGTCTGGGGAAGAATTACTATCTTATATCTACCTCTACATACAGGAGAGGACACATGACAAAATTTGAATGTTTAATCTTCTTGCTGCTCACATCAAAACTCTTATTATATATAGGATTTGATCTGTGATGCAGATAAAGGAAAATACAAAATTTGTGACAAACAATGCAATACAATCCATTACTGTCATCAGGATAGGAAGTGGGGCTAGAAATCTTCACCTATTGCATTCATTTTCTAAAACTAAGAACAGAAGGAGCCAATCAAAGATTTTCCTTTGAGGATGTCATCTATTCCTGGCACATACTTTCTCAGGGAGAGACAGAGAGAAAGAGAGGGAGGAAGAAATACATCTTAATGATGACAGCTGCAAGTTCAGAGAAACCTATCATCAACATTTTTTAAGGAAAAAATACAATAACCTGTTAATTTACTTCATTCTATCACATATGAATGCTGTTCAAGCAAAAAGTAAAACAGTAACCTTCAGGTCTTCCTCAGATAAAATGCAGTCAGGGCCAACAGTGCGCAGAGTGTTCCTCATAACTGTATCTTCTAGTGTCTGCACAACTCTTAATCGATGCTTCACCCGAAGTCGCTCAATAGCAACATTAGTGATGAACCCAAAGCCACTGTATGCAGACTCAATAATGTCAGTGATGTTAACCAAGACCTGCAAATACAGAATTAACTTGGAAAATAAATTCCCGACATGGAGAATTACTGTGTGAAGATATTACAACCACGTCATGAGTATCTTCCAATATCAAAAAGATGAAGCATGCAAAATCTTCTCCAAAAACTTTGTCAAAAACCACAGAATAACCAATGAAACCTTTTAACTCGTAAATTTCCACACTATTTCAGCCATTACTTAAATAACATAGACAAAATATTATGAAGAAAGATAACAATATGAAATTAAGCGATTTTTTTTTTTATGTTGAAGGCTCCAGTCACGGACAAAAGTCCACATCAAAGCCGGGCCTTAATTGAAATATAGAGAGAGTTGAGAAATTGGGAAAAACAGACAGGGAAAGTATTTACAAATTTTTGA
>JAYMFT010065271.1:0-14766 GCA_038088735.1 Panulirus argus | reverse complement strand
CAAATGAGTGAGGAAAGGTTGACAAAGAGGATATATGTTTCAGAGGTGGAGGGAACAAGGAGAAGCAGGAGACCAAACTGGAGATGGAAGGATGGAGTGAAAGGGATTCTGAGCAGTCAGGGCCTGAATTTGCAGGAGGGTGAAAGGTGTGCACGGAATAGAGTGAAATGGAATGATGTGGTATACGGGGTTGACATGCTGTCAATGGACTGAACCAGGGCATGTGAAGCAACTGGGGTAAACCATGGAAAGGTCTGTGGGGCATGGATGTGGATAGGTAGCTGTGGTTTCAGTGCATTACACATGACGGCTAGAGACTGAGAGTGTGAGTGAATGTGGCCATTTCGTCTGTCTCCTGGCGCTACCTTGCTGGCGCAGGGTGTGGCAATGCTATTTCCTGTATATGTATATATATATGTATATGCTGGTATGTATATATATGTAATGTGCATATATGTGTATGTATGTATACATGTGTGTATGTGGGGGGATGGGTCTTTCTTCGTCTGTTTCCTGGCGCCACCTCAATGACACGAGAAACAGTGATCAAGTATAATAAATAAATTAAAAATAAATAATAATAAAAATAATAATAATACTAAAATCATAATAATGTTAATATCTAAAAGTTGTATACAGCAGCAGTACCTAAGCCTTATTAATACTGAAAAATGTTGGATCATATATTTCAGAAAGGTTTTCAAATAATGATGATGTGTGACTGGGGAGAAACACACCAGTAACACAATAAATCAAGTTAAGTAATTAAGTTTGAAATTGGCTTCAAACAGATATTTCCAAACAGATTCAGCCATTCCCATCACTCAACATCTAAAATATGGACCTTATCAAATATTACGTATGCATCAATATTTTGACATAAACGCACAAAACACTGATAAACTAGTTCATTATGTTCCTTCAAAATTTCAAGTCCAGTTTCACTAACAAAAATATAACTGACTAAAGCTGCTGCATCACAGAATTTCATTACTGAATATGAATAAGAGTAAACAACACAATGATCCACATGCAGTATTAGGAGTTGTAATGCTCATACTAATATCTTCAATTATACTTTAAACACAGTTCAACACATTCCACCACTCATACCAGGTCACAGGTACCCAATAACAATACAGATACATTCATATGTGAGGAAAATTCTTGGCGGTGTCCTTGAGAAAGACATATGAAAGTTCAACAAGATTAGCAAGAACCATAACCACCACAAATTCTACAGACTTCTTATTACTGTCAAACCACACAAAAAATTACTAAGAAACATGTATTCTAAGGATTAAGGTAACTAATTCTGTGGCAGTTTTGATAAAGGAACACTAGAGGAATAAAGGCTAAGCTTGAGCCTACTGAGCTGATAACAAAGTTCACACAACCTTAATGTCATAACAGTTATCTTATGAAACACTTTTTCTTAACTCCATTAAAATTTTCTTACAGATCCTTCAAAATGCACACATAACCTAAAATTCAAATGTATAGTTTGTTCACAGTCTTCTGAAATCAAACAGCGACCAGATTTTGAGATAGTAGTGGAAGTGGTGCAGACTCCACTTGAAATTCAGCTGAATCTTTACAATCATTGGGATCATAAATCCCGGTGATTGTAAAGATTCCATGTGATTTCTTTTTTCCATGCTTTCAGTTCATATCTCATATCAAATTACTCATTACGATAATCTACAATACACAAAAAGGCTACCAAAACTTTTTGGTTGTGGGAGTATCACAAAAGGGCCAAGCAGATGGCATGCGTTACTTTCTCAGCTTGTCATGATTCACTCTACGTGGGCAGGGAGATATTTCAAATGAAGCAGAAGTCAGTTCAATGATGCAGATCTGACCCTGTGCTCCTAAAGGAGAGACATTCCACTCCACTTTAATTGACTTGTTACAGATGGAGACGGCTGAACAAGTTAAATGTTTGGCCACAATCAGAAATGGCTGTATAAAAATACTACTACTACTGTATTTACAGTTTTTGCATCTGAATTTCCTATTGCTTAAGTACTGTCATACAAATCATTTTGTATATTAAGAATTTATATTAACCGAATAAGAGAATAAGTTTAGGAAATATGCACTTCATTTTCCAATTACATAAAAGCTTTTGGATTAATCTCATGAGCAGCTACCCTGTCCTGAACTCAAATTTTCTCAGAATAAGCTGTTTTCTGGCACAAGACTGTGAACAGACTATATGTATTGCACTGATAAGTTCCATATAATTACAAATTTTCTAAAAAATCACGCAAAGCATTTACCTTTGAAAAAAGTTTCATGTAAAATTAAAAAAAAAAAATCTAGCAGATCTCTAGGTACTCTAAATCTTAATAAAATTCCTTCATGAAGTAGAAAATTTCCACAAAAATCTATGAAAGAATTCATAGTGTCACCAAGTCCTTTAAAAATCAATTACATAAATCATAAAGACATGCAACCCTTGCATTATTTAAAGTAGAACCACGTTAGTCTTTCTTCATAATACATAGTATAAAATTATAAAAAAATTGTTACCACTTGAAACAACGAGTTTCCATAACAGCATACTATTACAGTGTAGTCTAAACCTTCACATTCAAAAATCAAAAAATTTCATCTCTCATTAAAATAAGTTTACTCATAGCATTCAATCCTGCTTCCAAAAACAACTCTTAATCATTTCTAGTCTGAATAAGAATTTCATTATCTTTCTTTCCTTCACATAATATCAAACCTCAACAAACGATCAAAATGCTCTGAATTGGCTCTGTAATACCAGCCTAATAAAATCTACTAGCTGTTCATTTGTGTAGATAGTGCAGCACAATATACATACAAAAATAAATACAATGAATAAATAAAACATTTTCCAAATCCTATCTAAAATCATATTCCTATTTAAAATCATATATCCTTAAAACTTTTTATACCTCACCAAAGAGCCATTTAAAGTCATCCCAGGATTACACTGGCTGATGACAGCACTAAAGCAGATTATCGAGGTTCTACTCCATTTTTACCACTGTTTATCTATGAAAAAAGTGTGGACTCTCAATCATGTAATCTATACTTTTTTACAAAAATAACATTTCTGTAAATCTGGCATTAAACGACACATTCTCTAATTCCCCATTTGATTAATACTTTGCCCACAGAAACTAGACATTTGTACATACAACTTCTTTTCTGTCAAAAATTTTTCTTATAGCTCCTCATGAACAGCATGTCTCTCAACATGGAATGCCTTCATATGTACATTATAGTTGCTTTTTTGAGTAAAATCTTTGCGGCAAATGGTGCACTCATAAGGCGTTTCTCCAGTGTGAATCCTGACGTGGTTGTCGAGATTATACTTTCTAAAGAAAGCCTTACCACAAAAAACACACTTGTGTTGTTTATCACCAGAATGCTCACGTACATGTAATTGCAAGTTGTTTTTATATATGAAAGATTTTCCACATTCATTGCATGTGAAGGGACGAATGTTTTTATGACTACGTACATGAGCCTCTAAATCTTTTTTCCGATGAAAACTACGTTCACACAGCTTACATTTATGTGGCCGATCCCGCACACCCATGTGAACCCACTTATGAGCATCTAAATTACACTTCACTGCAAAACTTCTATTACATATATTGCACTTGAAAGGTTTTACACCAGTATGCGTCCGTAAATGTAACGCTAGTGAGGATTTCTTAAATACTTTACAACATACTTGACAAGTGGCATTATTTTCAGACTTTCCATCTGAGGTCTGATGGTGTGGATCGTGCTTTTGACGAATGTGTTTTGTTAAGCTGGACTGATGAATGAAACACTCGCCACACTGCTGACATTTCTTTGGCCATCTTTCATGAGTTTCTTGATGCCAAGCTAATTTCTTTTCTGAGGGAAAGACTTCATTGCATGTCTTACACATAAAGTCTCTTCGTACCTTTGCCTTACCTTTGCCTTTCGAATGTGCCTTTAGCTTGTGCTTATTCAAACATACAATATTTTTATAGGTTTTATGACATATATCACAATCAACCTCTTGGCCATCCATATGAGTAACCAAATGCCGCTTGAGGGCCTGTCGTGTAGTAAAAGCACCACTGCATGATGCACATTGAAAGGGTCGTTCACCAGTATGGGTCCTTGCATGTACCTCTAATTCTGAATTCCGTTGGAATCTCTTACCACATTCCTTGCATTCATACAGTACCAAGCCCATGTGGTACAGCTGATGCTGAGACCAAGAATAACGGTTTGGATAAGTGCGATTACAAATGAGACATCGCAGGTCTGCCACAGTGTGTGTCTTCATATGCTTAATCTTTGACAGCCTCTTCTTGAAGACCACATGACATATCTGACATGTAACTCGGGACTTAAAAACCATCTTTCGGTGTTCGAAAAGAGTCTCAGCTGAAGGAAAGCTTAAACTACATTCAGGGCATTTATATTCTCCATTTGATGCAAAAGATTCCAGCATGGTACGTGTTTCATCTTGAATCATACCCATTTCTTCCTTAGGCTGCAGAGGTGTTGTACCTGTATCTTCCTCGGTGTCTTTCTTAATCCCAGAATGAACAGACTTTACTTGAGTAGCACTTCGAATTGCACCTGATTTTTCCATAGCCTCTGCACAAGGTGAGTGTTGACCAGCATGAAGTAGCTTTTCTTTGAGACTTTTAAACATTTTATTGCAGACAAGACACTTCCAATGGTCTAGATCAAGAGGACCACGATTTATCACACCAGAATCAGAATCACTGTCGCCATAACAATCAGACTCATACTCAAATTCATATTCCTCGTCTTCTTTGGTGGTTTTTAGAAGGGTGCCACCTTGTAGACCAGAGGTTGATGGAATTGGAGACAGCTGGCGGTTCAAGCTATTGCAGCTGCTTTCCAACGCCAGCATCTGTTTTGAGAAAACATTCAATTAAAATCTCCTTTTGATTCTAATTAAGCTTACTATATTTTGTGCAATCATACCTACGTTTTATACTTCACCATGAAAATGAAATATTAACCATGTGAAATGTGCAATAAATGCATACTAATATCTTCAACATACTGAAAAAAATTCACAATTTCAACTTGCTTACTCTTTGGCTAACCTTACCTTTCAGACACGAATGGTACTTATTTTCAAATATAGCGAAGAATAAGAAAACCTAAATAGGAAAAGATGACAATTCTTTTTAGTTTTTAGCTTCAGTCCTGCTCCATTCAGCAGCAGTTTAACAGAAAACATTTTCCTCATTTTTAGCTACAATCTACATCAATCAATAAGTAGGCATACTCAAATATTTTTCAAACTTAAGTTTCTGTAAAACCACAGAGGAATGACATGATTAACACAGTCACCTATGAAAAATGTCCATATAATATGCTCCACAAAACCCATTTCCTGTTATAATATCTCACATTAACATATTCCTGTCACACGTATTCTTCCAATACTAACCTACCCCCTAACTCTGTTTCCCATGAACATCTTTCAAACTTATTCTCATGAAGTATTTCAGCAAATTTCTCCATATACGACAGAGGGAACGAATGAGAGTACCTACCTACAAGAACCTACAATGAGATTTAGCCGTAGTGGCAGGGCCAATGCAAAGCACACACTGCACGTCTTGCTTGAGCTTCTCAGACACCAACGGCATTTCATGCTTACATATTCTTGGTTCATCTGGGACTCGTTTCAAACACATCACGAGATATTTATCAATTATTTCAGTGAGTATTCCTTGCATGTTTCTTATATCTCTTTCATTACAATAAATAACTGTCCTAGCTTCCTAGTTCTGCAGTCAAATATTTTTGTCTGATTTATTTTCAGTATGTTCCAAGGTATTATAAAAGATTCAGTAACTTTGTATCTCCCCTGTTGAAATGCTTGAAGATTTAACACATTATATCTTCATTTTATTGCCTTGCATAGATTTCCTACCTTCTAGGCTATACTTTTGCAATTCTTTCATGCTTTCATGATAGCCCATATATTACATTCCCTTGATTTTGCTCATGAAATAGTTCTTTGTTCTATCTCATACATTTAACTCTATTTGTTTTGCTGGTAACCACACAATACAGCAGTATTCAGTTCTACTTCATATATGTTATGCAATAAACATTCTCATCAACAGATTTCTATCTCTTGCAAAGAGAGTTATATGAATCATACCACATATCACTTGATAGCATCATCTTTTCTATATGCTCTTTGAAAAATAGTTTGCCATTTATGATGACACCCAAATTTTTTACATTTATTCCATATTCTATCACTTTTTCTGTTGGGCCTTTACATGATATTACTGATGTAGGTAGTAGCTGATAGGCAGCCAATGACAAGGGAGGTATATTACCAATACCAGTTTTTCTGGCACAAATCCGTGTGGGCCTTTGTCTATGTAGCTTGAATGTATTTGAATAAGCCCATAAACAATCTTCACAACCAGAGAGACTGTGTAAGTGTTTAGCCTTAAGGAATAACAGACTCATGCAGGTACTAAGGGCAGACCTAAAATCATTCTTTATAATTATATTCTCTTGATAAATAGGGGTGATACAAATCTTTTTCATCTTTCCCTTTGTAATGGTATCACATGCATTTTTATCATCATCAGAGCTATATTATTTAAAAATTTTCTTTAATTCTTTATTTTTCAAGGCATACAACTTCACTCTACAATTTTCTTTGATAAACTGACACATTCTGTGACATATACAACCTGAATGCAGTACTAATCATCCCCAACTCATGCCAGTACATCTTGGAAGGACAATAAGCAGCAGTCTGACAAGTGTCATACAAAACAACCACTAACACTGGAGATGGTAAACTGATTGTTTCATACATGTAATAAAAAAAGTGAACACATTAAGGTAACAGGTCTAGAAAGACTGGTTTTTAAGAGCATTTGGACAGCTTCATTAGAAAAAAATGAGGTACAAAAGAATGCTGACTGACTGAATTCTAACTGGTGCATAGTAAAGATGTAGCCTATCTTCTATATTCCTGCTTTGTTTGCAAAAAGCAAAACAAGTCTTTTCTGCATATAAGACATTTGGTTGAGGGCAAGATTCATGCCTTTCCTGTAATGTCTAAGACAAATGTTTGAGGGCAAGATTCATGCCTCTCCTGTAATGTCTAATCTAAGCTAGGGGAAGAGTTGGAGTTAAGAAATTTCTGTAAGGAGAATTTCTTCAAGCTTTCCTGAATGATCAGTAAAAAGGAAGAGACTTCAAAATGAAAACTAGATATTTGCTTCCAATCCCTATCAAACTAGTTAACTCTGAATCTGGTTGAAGTAATCTAAATGGTAACTCCCTCTACTCTTTATAAAGAACCAATCAAAAGAAAGTCCAGAACATATTCAGCATTCCCTTCCAGAAAAACACTCCAAAATAAGGATCATGGAAGGTTTATAGGTCTTCTTTTATTGCAACTGCCATAGATATGAATGGACTTGAGGTTTAAGAGGAAAGCTTCATGTATGTTTCAAAATCACTTACATGCATGGTAGGCTTAGTAAGTCTTCATAAAAGACTGCTGGCTGATGCATCACTGGCTGTTTAATGATGAGATGTGCGATGCTGCTCTAAAGCATTCTAAAAATTTCTTAATAATATGCTTCTTCCAGAAATCTATAAGCAGATGATTCTTTCACTGGTTTTCCAACACAGTAGCTTTATGTACAACACAGGGCTCAGGTCTCCTCAAAACACTCAGGTCAGCTACTTATGGAGGTGCTGGTATCCCTGGCATACATTAAATTACATCATACAATTAAAATCATATCCCTAGTAAGAATCCTTGTCCATCATGGGGGTTATGTCCCCGGAAAACGACATGTTAGGCAAAACTGTATTGCTCAAACTTAATATCTTATGGGTTAAATGGAAATAGGGAAATGTGGCTGCAGAAAGTGACATACAGAAAAATATTTACATGCTTTTCTGAACAAAATCTAAGAGAATACCTGTAATTATATATGATCTAAACAAATAATACAACAACAAAAATTAATGCAAAAAGTACGATACTAGACTTGCATGTACACTAAAATAAAATGATAATAATGTATGTGTTTTACCGCACTTAACTATGAACGACGATGTACTAATGGTGAAAAGATGATAAACCCTGTGGATGGTGTGGGGTTATCTGTATCAGACACCTGAGCCATCCCTGCTCTTATTGGCTCACAGGCTTTCACACTTACATGGATCTCATCCTCAATAAGACAAATTATGCGTAAGTTAACTAATTCATGTGATACTCACAGCTTACAGACACTAACTACACTCATAACACCTAGTAGCTTGTCAAAACTCAAGATTTTCTTAGGTCACGTCAAAACATTATGGGATATCCTTGCTCCACACAACCACTTGGAAAGCCCTTACATTTTGGTGCCACACTGTAGTTAATGGTACATGGAAAAACAGCATTAGAATAAAAGGAAAAATCTCTTTGGCAAGCACAAGTTCACTGGACCATGGCATGAAGCCCACTGTGAAAAGAGTGAGGACAGTATAACGGGATGGGAGATGCCACCACTTCCACATCACATAATGTGAGCAATGCATGTGGTGTGCCAAAGTCAAACCAACATATAACCATGTTTCTTATGTTTAGAAAATATGTGTCAAAGTTATTTCATCTTAGATAAACGAATCTACATCGTGAAAACACACACTACATTTCTTATTCATGCTTATGCGAATGTAATGAATTGAAGCTATCACAAGCTGGCCTCTGGCAAAAGGTTGTCCCGGAATGGAGGTTACTTTGTTGGGGAGGTATGACTTCCAATTTCATGGTTTAGCTGCCTTGACTCCAAAGGCATGTCAGGCATGTAGTTCTCAAGCTCTGTTACATGCACAAATGTGTAAACTTGCAAGTATAACAGTTTCTACACTGCATGCTGATGATACAGGGCTATGACACACATGATATATCTGAAATGCACCTTTTGAAATTCTTAAATGAAATTCTGAGACTGGATAAATAAACACTTAAGATACAAATGACATACTAAGTAGAGTAGATATTGATGACGAAATAAAAGGTTGAGTCCTCATCTGGTGTAGGTTTGTAGAAAATAATGGTTTTGGCCATAATGTCTAATAATTTGTACAAACTGGCTAAGTGAAAAATTTATACCCAAGGGTGATGAGATAATATAGTAAAGAACATATCTCTGTCTATAAGAATGTTTAAATATGAAAAAAATATACTGTATAATAAGAAACATGACTGACTCACAGGGTCTCTCTGTGGCCTTGATTTTTGTCTTTTTAATACCATGATCAATAGAAGCCATCCACTAGTACTCTAACTTGTTTAGGAGGGCCTTTTCATATTCCATTTACAAGATGAAACCACCTTAACTAACTGTATTGTATTCAATCAACCACACACTGAGAAGGAGCCCGGATTACTTACTTTTTTACATAACTATACTTCACCATACTTAAACCCCTGTGGTCTCAAATCCAAACTGATCCTAATCATATATTTTTTGCTACATCCTATATGCCATCACATTCTTTATCATTATCCTCTCTCAAAAATCATACATTTCAATTACTTGGACACCTGGCCATTCTCATTTTGTAAGCCTTGCACATTAACGTATACCAGGTATTTTTCTTCCAGGGTCCAATGCCACACTCTCGAAGAGTAAAATTTTCTTTCTTGATATTCCCCTCATTCATTTTAATTCCTGACTAACATCCTTATTAACATCTGGTTCCTTAAACCCTCCATCTGTTGATTTTATGCACCCTAAAATCAAAACTCTGAACTGCTCCACTGGCAGTTCATTTTCCCATATTGCATTTGATTGGCTTGTCCCTCATAACACCCCTCTCAAAATCTGATTCTTCTGACCTTCATCTTCTGAAAATATGCTATTCAAAATCAAATACTTTGAACCTCTCCACTTTCTTTTATCTTCCCTTATTGCTCTTGATCATCATTTCCCAGTGTGTATACAACCACTCTTTTATCTATTCCTATAATTAATATAAGTCTTAACTCTCTTCACAGCATTCAATAAAGTATCCAACTTCCATACTATTTTAGTAATCTTCCTTTCAATTTTCATCCCCAATTTCATGACACAGTCTGTTCCAACCAGCTAAATATTAAACACTTGATGCTACTCATAACAACCTTGTTTCAGCCATACTTCTAATGCAAGTTAGTTACTCAGAATCTTGCTATTTCTAATGTTATCCACACTTAATCAAATATTTTGCTACCTAAATTTGTAATTCCAGGACAACTCACAATGAAGATTTTGTATAGTTCTATAGCTTTACTGTAAAAGCTTACCTTTGAACTTAGTTTTGAATCTTCTATAAGATCCCCAAACGTAACCTGTGACTGTGCTGATGAAACAATATTATTGACATGGGACGCAGATGAAGATGTCCCACTTGAGGCAGTCACTGAGGCATCATGACTGCCTGCTGGGAACAACTGGGTAATGTTAATTCCTTCTGATGGTAAACCACTACAACATTCATCAGTGGAGAGATGCATAGTGGTTTCTGAAGAGGGCAGTTCAACAACACTACTGTCTGTATGTCCTCCACCTAGGCCTGATATGGTTCCAGGCTGTCCTGATTCGATCTGTTGGGATAATTAAGGCTTTGTTTACAAGAGAAGCATATCCACCTTTCATGGAATGGATGGTTTCAGAATCATAACTTTAGAAAACTTGGCTGACCACAAGAGCTTCCTACATTTTGGGATCCTTCTGTGCAAAAGTTACATGGCAGCAATTTCATCAAAACTCAAATACGGTTTATCATACTCCCAGCAAAGTAAAGTGAACAACATTGTATTAATATCTTAATAAAATGTATAAATATCCTATTACAAAATAACAGATTTGCTAATCATTTTTTTCCCTGACAAAATAAAAGTTTTCTCTCTTAGGACATCATCTCAATACTGCTCCATTTCCTTTAGCTAAAACCACATTGAAACCCAACTTAGTGGTCTGTTATTTTTACTTTTAAACTCCAATATAATCTTCCAAATTATGCTTCTTCACATACATAGTGCTTCTGGCTAGTATATACTGCTTCACTCTACCTCACCACATAGTTATCTGATTTGCAGTGGGCATCCATACTTTCACACACATACACACAGAGTTTGAGTGGTGGACGAATGAATCAGAATGACTGAGGGCATAATTAACGTAGACAGCATACATAAATCTATGAGGTTGTATGGTAGTAAAGAAAGTTCAAGAAATGCGGCCCCATGAGTAAAAAATTCCATCCCTATACAATACAAATGTGTAATTGCACATACAAACCAAAGTTAGAGAGGTTAGTAAATCAAGATATTGACAGACATACATATCTGATGGTTTTAAACTGCATGAAGATCACTTTATTTTATTATACTTATTATACACGATCGCTGTTTCCCGTGTTAGTGAGGTATCGCCAGGAAACACACAAAGAAAGATCCATTCACTCACATAGACACATATATACATACATGAACATATATGCACAATACATACATTTACATATATACATACATATACATACACATGCATATACACATATATACATATACATATTCATACTTGCTCACCTCCATCCATTCCTGATGCCACCCCACCCCACAGGAAATAGCATCGTCACCCCCTACATCAGCGAGGTAGCGCCAGGAAACAGACGAAAAGGCCACATTCGCTCACACTCAGTCTCTAACTGTCATGTGTAATGCACCGAAACCACAGCTCCCTATACAGATCCAGGCCCCATAAGCCTTTTCATGGTTTACCCCAGACGTTTCACATATATAATGTTTAATTTATTCAACTGAACTGCAGAAACCAACAGGAGACTGCGTTACAAGAGAAACAACCAATTCTGTTCGGCAACTTTTATACACTACCAATGAACATAACACGATGGAAAGGACGGAGAGCAACATCTTTTTTTTCTAAGAATGTGGCTACATTGATCACCGACTCTTCGCTGAATACGGCAAGAAAAAAATAATTTACTTTCTCAAATGTGGGTGGGAACTTTTTAAGGTAGATATACAGCATAAGTAAACAAACCGAAATAATCTTCTGGGTTAAGGCCAATGTTGTACAGAAAAAGAAATGGATCCCACATTCTTGAAGGACACACACGTACATTGCGGTGTCATCCAGCGTAACTTCAGTCGACTCCCTCAATGGAGAGACACCTGATACAGTACAGCGTCTCCAAACATACGGATCACATTATATAAGACTAGTACTCACCAGAAACCACCAGCACCTCGTTGGGTCCACATGTCAGGATGAGTGGAATAACCATCTTTCCAAAGGAAGTCACAAAACAGCTGTATGTTCAGTAGACGTGACACTACAACACTTTCACTCCACTGAGCAATGCTAACTACACCTCCGCCTCCGAGGGACTGATGCGTCCGCCTCTCACCCACTGAACCCTTCCACTCCGTTTTCTATGATGCGACCTTGAGCACACCACCCACTCGAATATTTTCTTTATATATTTTGCCGTTTTCTAAATCATATCATCATCATCCCTGGACGATTTTGTTTGGGTACAATAATCTTTTATCTTTTATGATTTGTGTATAATGTTCTTTTCTATGACTGGCTGTGGACGAGATAAACTTGGCGTCAAGGAGATATAGCGACGGCTGGCGAAAGTCCGCATAGCGTTTAGGTTTCGCTTAAGGACAAAGTTACCAACTACGAACACCCCTTTTTTGCGAATTTATGTGCGCCATCACGTTCTGGGCCAGAGGTTAACAGTTTATCTTTGCTCATACAAGCTTAACAATATGGTTGATGGATAATTTATCTAACGCGTTTACGAGGGAAGAGAGGAATAATGACTAGAATCTATGGAATACACATTGGACCGTATGACTCGATGAGGTACTACACACAAAAACGATAGTGAACGATAGGTCTCAGAATGATCACTAGTTCACGTAAAGGGGTTGAGGTTTGCTCTCAGGTTCTTTCGTCCTTATGTCATATCACGTCGCTTTGACGGCGTAAATTTTTTTTTTTTTTGTACCAGGTGTATACCCTCGGGAGTTGTGTGAAATAAAATAATCTGCTTATCACTCAATAATCTGGCTTTGTTAGATGAAGATCAATAACTCCGGGTGCTGAAATTATTAGCCATATGGACTGAAATACTAAACACAGTCAATTCTATAAATATAACGAACTGTGACTTTATGAAAGCATTTAACGGGTCATGGGACGTCTTTATATAAATCAGAGTATATAGTTGAATAGAAAACCCCCTTTTGGAATGGTTAAAGTCCTCTTTGAACGATACCAGACAAAGGGTTATTGTCAATGGCGTTATCATAAATGTGGCAGGAAGTCTTGACAGGAATTCCCCGGGATCAGGGCTTGGGTCCCACACTCTTTGTCATGCATACTGACACATCACGTGAAGTTTTTGGTGACTCGAAAGATGTTCTGTGTTTAATTCTGACAACTAATATATTCAAGGTTACATCAGTCGTTGGAAGATTGTCAGAGAAAAACTTTAGGGAAACACAAGCATCATGTACCAGTCGACCTTTGATTCGCTACACACAAAGGTTGACCAAGACGCGCGTGTGGTCATGTGTCAAGACCAAACCACCAAACATGAATTGCATGTGGAAATAAAAGTCGAATTTAAACTGATATCTGATGAAGATGATATTTGCCGTCTTTATATATAACACGTTAACCTTCTCTAGTCATGTATCAGCCAAAATTAACAAATCAAATTCTCTCATGGGAATAGTTAGGACACCTGTATGATAACTAATTAGGACAAATATGCAGATTAGGAGAATTTTGTATACTGTCACTCGATAAGTTGAACTTACCGGTGATGAGGTAGTTCATCACACATTTCATACAACATACTCATCCACCTCAATAGCACCACTACACACTACACATAGGCCGCTCTGTGCCAGTAATGTCACCACGAGCGCACACACCCAACATGTGCCGGCAATGGTGAATCCAAGAACGGATTATTCATCATCTGGCCAGAGCCCGTGACGAACTTAATCCTTGCGAATCTTTAAAGACACACATTTTCTTTACTGCTTTGTGGGGCTCTGGTCGCACCACACTTGGTGTGAGAAGGATAATATCGCTGTTGAGAATGTAAAGTTTAGGGGGTAACTACACCGAAATGGACGCAGTAATGACTATATGCAGAGCGAGAGACTCTGAAAGCGACCGGATCTGATGGACAGGAAATACATGACCCGAGATTATCTAACTTCACTAAAACCAATAGGAATAACACAAGAGGACACCAGTAATATACGTCTTACAAGGAGCAATCAAGGCTGAATACATGGAGGAAAAATTATATATCCTTTTGTGTAAAGATCAGGGAAATGAACTGAAATAATTCTGCCGATGGAGGCGACGAGAGATGGTTGGATAACCTCGGGGCTAACGAACCCTGCCTGAGAAATGATAACCCGGATATGGAAATAACCATCATCCCTTAGTCGCATGCACTAGACCGAACTCTGACGTTATAACGAAAATGATTAAGTTACTTATCCAGTCTACTGTCAGAGGAGACTCTCTATGCTAATACCGGTAAATTCTTTATATTTTGAAAAATATTATATATTCATTGATATAAATGTATCTACATCACATTCATACGCATTAAATCACTATATCTATCTATCTTACTATCTATCTATCTATCTATCTATCT
>JAYMFT010065260.1:0-14766 GCA_038088735.1 Panulirus argus | reverse complement strand
ATGTAAGGGTAAGAGAGATGTGTGGTAATAAAGAGAGTGTGTTTGAGAGAGCAGAAGAGGGTGTGTTGAAATGGTTTGGACATATGGAGCGAATGAGTGAGGAAAGGCTGACAAAGAAAATATATGTTTAAGAGGTGTGGGGAACAAGGAGAAGCGGGAGACTAAATTGGAGGTGGAAGGATGGAGTGAAAGGGATTTTGAGCGGTCGGGGCTTGAAGATGCAGGAGGGTGAAAGGCATGCATGGAATAGAGTGAAATGGAGCTATGTGGTATACTAGGGTCAACGTGCTGTTAATGGACTGAACCAGGGCATGTGAAGTGTCTGGGGTAAACCATGGAAAGGTCTGTGGGGCCTGATGTGGATAGGGAGCTGTGGTTTCAGCACATTACACTTGACAGCTAGAGACTGAATGTGTGAATGTGGCCGTTTCGTCTGTCTCCTGGCGCTACCTGGCTGGCGCAGGGGGTGGCGTTGCTATTTCCTGTGGGGCGGGGTGTCATCAGGAATGGATGGGGGTAAGCAAGTGTGAATATGTACATGTGTATGTATATGTAAGTATATATGTATATGTTGGTATGTATATGTATGTTCTGTGCACATATGTATATATGTGTGTATGGAGGGAATGGGTCTTTCTTCTGTGTCCTGGTGCTACCTCGCTGACGCAGGAAACAGCGATCAGGTATAATAAAATAATAAAAAATAAACAAACAAAAAAGAAAATTACTTTGATTTTTTTTCTAAGCAACAAAACATCTAAACACAGGTTCAAAATGATCACTTTCAAAACATCTGCCAGACCATACAGCTAAATAATTAGACAAATCGCCTAGTATAAGAGAATGCCTGCTTGCACATTCTAATGTATCTCAGAATGAGGAAATAATTTGGCATTCAAAATTAGTTCCTAGAACTGGCAGTTCTAGATGATATCATTAGGTTTGTGCATAATCTAAATTTTTCCTTTATTCTTACAACCCTGCTCCCAAGTGTTGTACTTTAAAGTGATAGTTATGGCTTATTTTGATGAATTTTTGGTTTCAACTTCAAGGAGGAACATGTCAGACAAGGTGCTTTGACCCCTGATCACTTCAGAATAAGCATATTCATCATCAACCTGGATACATCCCATTTCATTCCCAGCCAATATTTACATAACTGGGAATAGTCTGGAGCTCAGACTGGCACTCTTCATTTCCCTGGGAAAAAGCTCAGGACTTCACAATTGCTACAGTTGCCTTACTGTTTCCAAGCTTTGACTCATCATCATTACAGCAACTTTTGGGGAAGTTTAATTTCGTGTCCTACAGCATGGCAAGGCTGCAGGCCTATAAGTTACCTTCTGAGTAACAAATTCTTCCAAGAGCACCTTCCAGGGAACCTCTAAAAACCTATGCCTTGGAAACCTCCAGTGATTTCTCTGGTGGTTTGGATGGATGCATCAATTCAAGGATGGGAATTCCATTCTCCTGAGGTTATGTAGGTGTGGGCCCTTGCATGGAGGTAGTGCTGAGTCCTTTCATAGCAACAAGTTGTTGATCCTATTGTTTTTTTCTCCATATCTCTTCTTATCACAAAAACCTTTCTCTCCAGGAGGTGTATCAGTTATGGGTAGATACCCTATTGAGACAAGACACTTATCAAGAGAAATATTCATAGGAAAGGGGACTTCAACTGGATCCTTTCCTTAGGAGTGGCATCCCAGGTAGATCTCATTACCATCAGAACAAATGCATTACTACCAATGTATGTTTTCCAGTTATTGATGTAGAGAAGCTGCAACAGATGCTTTATCCTTAGATTTTTTTTCTTGAAACCAGATTTTTTTCCTTCTCCATAAGTTCTACTTCTGGAGAAAATCAGGGATCAAAACCAGCGGGGGTTGAGGGAGTGACTTTCCTAGATGTACATGGCACCCATGGAAATGAGCTGCCCAAGGACACAAAGGGTGGGCCCCATAAAAAACCCTGAGAATATTTTTTCATAGTGAGTTACTTTTCAGTATCTAAAGCTGTCAAGTTTTAATTTATAAGAAACTGTAGCACTTCAAAGATTGCTGGAGCAGTCAATGAATTTAAGCAAAAAACAGTGATAGAACTTATTCACATACCAATAAATCTTCCTCTATTATGGCACAATTTGAAGACACTAGTTTGGCAACCCTCAGTAGCTTTCCAAATACCATGATGGGAAGTTTGAAATATATTTCAGTGCCTCAGTCCATGACATTTTGACAAAAACTAGCAAGACATTCCATGGAAAGTAACTACAGGTCAGGAGCAAAATGTTCAAAGAAGAATGGGGCAACAAAGAAGGGCCTCTGAGGGGGGGTGCAAGGGGTACATCGTACCTGGACCTGGGGGTCCAAAAGGGGACCTAGAAATTTCCTGGTATCTCAGAAAATGCAGAAAATCAACACAGCACTCCATTCTATCCCTCTCTCATCTTCCATATTCTTTTTGGCCTTACAGCTCATAGCATTAAACCATAGTGGAAACAAAAAAACAGGATGACAAATGGAGAAGGGAAGAGGGCCCAAAAGAAACTTTGTACCCCCTGATAAAATTCCTCTCAGGGACCCTGCAACAGGGATGCAAAGTATCACCTTCTTCAGTGCTAGTAAGTGAGGTTAAAAATCATCATTTGCTGTTGTCAAACTTGGTATTATCTTGTAGCTGGATTAGTCAAATTCATTATTTTGTCTTTCTTTGCTCTCCATTATGCACATGTTGAAACCGGTTGGTTGCTTAAATGACCTTCATGGGCTGATGGGATTGAAACAATCTAACCAATCAATCAATCTAAATCATATGATAACATGTATAATCTTGTTCCATATTGGTTTACGTTGCTCATTATTCAGATGTTTATTGATTAATGAGTGTTAGAGCAACCCTATAACTTGCATAAATCCTCAAATATGTGGCTACATTGTTGGGCTGGAGTGTGTGACTGACAGTATCTGCATCAAAATTTTGACAAATACACTGCACTATTTCAAACACTGGGGAAAAGTAGTCCTCAACTAACTGGATTCAGGGTTTAGCAATGCTAGGTGTGCAAAGTGTGGCATACTACTTTTGTGTTGAACACTCCTTGAGCTTGCCACACACCTTGGTTCATGCCTCAGGTTCTTCATGACCACAACAGCCTTTTACTGAACTCTGCACTACAGTTTTTTACTAGACCCTAACCTTCAGTCCTAGTTTCTGAAATTTACGTGTGTGGTTTCTCTAACACTTTTTGGAAAGCACCTAACTGATGATGACCTTTTCCATGGCATGTGTCCTTATACTCAGGACAGTACCATTGGTCTGAAAAGCCTATTAGCCCTTGCCTGAAAATCTTTGATGTCTCAGACATGGCTGAAACCATACACTTGGAGCCCTTCCCTAGCCTTTTTCTCAACAGGAATATGGCTCCCTAGCCTTTTTCCTAACAGGATAAATTTCCTATCTTTCTTTTTGAGGAGACCAGTTGTTTTTCCATTCATCCCAAGGAGAAGCCTTTTAAAGTCTGGACAATCTACCTCTAAGTTTTCTCTGACATCTTAGCTCTCCAATGTCTTCTCATGAAAACTCTTTTTCCTTGAGCCTTGCGTTCTAAAAAAAGCTGATGTTTAATAGGCTGTATCCTGACTCAAATATTTACTTCTCTTTGATGACAAATCCCTAAATTCCTGGCTAGGAGTGAAATTATTAGATGCATAAATAGCCCTTTTGTTAACTCATAAGTCTTTTGGACTTACCTGAGTTTATCAAAGGGAACATTATTAGTGCTCCTAGATCCAAGAGTGAGTAATATACGTATACGGATTTAGATTTTTTTTTTTTCCCCAACATGGACTTCATGTTAGAGCATAAGATGCAAAGGTTGTAGGTCTCTCCCTTAGCCTTCCTTGAAAACCATTACTGGGAAAAAAGTGGATCTCACCAGTTTGGCTCTGATTCACTAATTCAAGCTCTTGGGTTTTGTCTTCTTATGTATCATCTATTTTTCTAAACCCTCCTCCTTCATGTGGGTATGCTTTCATACCTGTGGAATAAACTGCTGAGAAGGTAAATGCAAGTTTTGAGATTTGAACAACCATTTAATTACTTTTTTCACATCACAGGGAGAGAGTTTTACCCTCATGGAGCAATGTCTCTTTTATTTTTTTCTATCATCATGAAAATTCTTAAATCTCTAAGTTGCAGGTATTAAATGTCTCCTTGCTCAGACCATTCAAACCATCCACTATCTTTACATTAAACCATTATTTCTTTATATTCTTCAAAGCCATCCTCTTTCTGAGCTAATCAAGGCCTGTTATGGCTCCTCTTCTTTATGTGTTAACTCTCTTTCTTATGCTCTTCTGAGTCAAAACAGGTCTCTCCATGGTGAAAAATTGTCAAAGGCAACGAACCCCATCTGCTGATGAAGTCATGAAATTCACACCAGCCATATAAGAAAATCTACTTTAGATATCATAGACAAACAAGATATCTCTATACTTAATGCATACACACATACAGGGACATATTTTATCCAAATCACCAATGTGGCAAGTGAATTTTTCATTTCTAATTTTTCTTTTTCAAACCCACTTGACTTTCCTTACTTTAGGAAGGCAAATGTCAGGAACAGAGGACCAAACCTTTAAGGAACAATCCTTGCTTGACTACTTGTGTCTAAAAAGTGATAACTCAGAATGGAAAAATTTCTAGCCTGTTCTGCCCCTCTCAGTTGCTTACTACAGCATGCAGGAGATACAGGGAGAATTCTTTTTCCATTAAACCCAGGGATAAATGTACAAACATGCTAGTTAAAATAATACTACTGATAAGCCACATGAACTAATAACTTCTGGAATGGATAATATGGCTATCAATGTATCCTTTAATAGCAGTTAGTAAACGATTATGTGTAGTTCACATTTTCTGTGCTTCTCTCTGTTTTCATTCATAGATATTATTCAACAATGAAATTATTTCTATCATTACTCATAATTCAGAAGATGATTTTCTGGCTGCTGCAAATCACTTTCACATAACAAATTAAAAAAGGTTGACTCTCTTTCAAATGTTATTAATGACAAGTTTAATACAGTACTATAAAATAAAATTCATAATTTTCATAATGGTACAGTTCAAGACTTGGGCAAAATTTTATTCTGAATTAAATTATAAAGCTTAACATCTCTAGTAATATTGTAAATCAACTGCATAACAAACATAAATCAAGATTCAAAAACTAGGTTTTCATTATAATGCTTTCACAAGGAATTCAACCACGTTCTTTATACTATGCTGAATCATCATTAGAATTTTATGAAGATACTTCATTGCATATGCTCAAGTCATGTAATAACACTTCTTTGCAAAAGCAGTAAATAATGCTAGATTCATAAGTAATTCTACCTAATTCTATGCTGCTAGAAATAAAAACAGTTCATTTAATAAACTATAACATCAATAGCCACAAGATACAAATACAAATCTCTTAACTACAAATCATATTCAACAGAAGGCTAATAACAGCATTCGAGCAAGAATGGGCATGCAGATTTTGAAACCCTAAAACCTACCACAGCAGACACAGCCTCGGGCCTTGTGGACAGCTGTACAAGGATATAAGACAATCAGTACTACAGCAAGTTTCTACTTACATTATTCCCATCCTAGAAAATACAGTGATCTTATCAAAGACTGTGTATCAACATCAAATACAAGTTGTGGATGCACAGAGAAATGAGAGATGGAAGGATGAAAATCAAGAGCCAATGAGTGACATACACATATACAAGAAAGATCTACAGGGACCAAATATTGGTAAGGGCTGATAAGGATTCAACATATGATTGGAAAATGAAAGTGAAATGGAAAATTTACATGCTACTTTCATTGTTAATTGCAGATCAGGTGTTCAGGGACATACCATTAGAAATTTTTCTCCTTGTGACCCCACCATGTGGATACAGACATACAGTAATAATTAATATTGATAATCAATTATAATACATGTGGAGGAACATATAGGAAAAATGAGACTGCCCATAGAACAAACAGTTAGTATCAACATGTAATATTTCTACTGTACGTTAATGCCATCATCCATGTGTGAGTAAACATACATAATAAATCCATATTACAGTGCATTCTAACATGCTCATCATTAAATTTATAAAATAAGACTGAAACTGGTGACCAAAAGGAATTATGTTAACGCCCTTACATATTTTCAAGAAAATTTTGGAGAAAATATAGAAAATAAATTATGACAAAATAATGAAACATTTTCTGTAATTTCAAAGAGTATAAGAACCATTTTTCTTCACTGTTCTTATTACAAAGCATATAATAAAACAGCAAGAAAACTTATCAAAATGATATTAGATGTAAAAGATACTATATCAATCAATATCAGTCCATCACATTACCTAATGCCGAAATGACATTGCCAAGTGTTACAAGTGAACGGTTGATGCTGGCACCTTCAGTCAAGCGCGTCTTGTCCACTTCCTCGCTGGCTCGTTCACTATGGAGAGCAAAGTGACTTTAGGTACAATGTTGAGAGTTAAAACTCCACCTAGAGTTTGGTTTCAGGTCTTTATACAGGTATACATCCTGAACTTTGGTCGGCATGTACAATTTGTCATAAATACTAAACTTTAATTTTTACATATGTTGAGGTTACATAAGGCATGGCGGAATTTGAACTATATGTTCCATTAAGAAATAATGAAATATTTTTTCATAATCTAGTAAAAATACTTTTCAAGAAATATATTAAAAGAACTTCATGTTACAACCTACGAACCTCCCAGCCAGATCAACTAGTGTAAGAGTGGATCGAGTGTGTGCTGCTGGTTGAGTAACATCCAAGGTCAACAAGGCATGCGACCTCGATGAGTGGGCATGAGAGGCTGTTGGGGCTACACTGCGACTTGCTCGACCACGTTCTAGTAATGACCAAGCAACACCCGCATCTGTTACTGGGTGGCGTGTCACACCTATGAAAGGAACATAACATAAACAAATCAAGTATTTTAGTTACTCTAATGACACTAAAATGGTCTCAAATACAATGGAACTGCACATTCTAGGTATAAAAGCTTAATCTGAAAAGATGCTATTTCTATGTTTACTATTTCTCACATGTGGTTAATCAATACAGAACTTATGTGATTACTAACAAAGAAGACTGCATGGGATTTCTGCTCTCAAGAAGCAAAGGTAGAAAATCTCATTTTTAAAGGTACTGATAAATGATATTTTCAATGCATCATCTTACCTAATTTTAGGACTGTATACCTTGCCTTACATATACTTTACGGTTCTGGAGGCCTTCTACCCCAACAGCTCAGGCTCTAAACAAACTTCCATGATAACCCTTTGCCAAGTCATGCAAATGAAGACAACATCCTAAAGACGTGTAACTACTACATCTTGCTTGATCCGATACATTATATAAGTTTTTATCTTGCCTTGTTTTAAATTTCTCTACTGAACAGTCCTTAGCCTCCCTACTGGCTACAGGCCGTCTAAAAAAATTTTGAATCCTGTATGTTTACAGTGTATTCTCATATTGTGCTTCTTGCACCTTTTGTTTTCAATGCAATAATTAATCTTCGAAGTGTGCTGTACCAATAAAGAGCTATTTTTTAATGCAGATTTGACAACCATGTCTTCCAGAATTTTCCAAGTGTAATCACAATTAGTTTCCCCCTTCTGCTCTTTATAAAACTACAACATAAGTACTTTCAGTCATTTTAAGTAATTCAGGCTTTTAACAGTGTCACTGAAGGCTCTGAAAAATCTTTGCACATTTTGTAACTACAATTGCACTTGTCCTGAAAGGTGAAATTAGCATACAACAATACAGTATTCTACCTTGGAGTACTAGTAATTTGAAAAGTGTCATCAGATTTTACTTCTCTTGTTTAAAAGTTCATAAAATCCAGTCTGGCATCTTTTTTGAAGATGGGAACTATTGTTCTCTTAAGTTTACTGAGGATAAGGGCATTGGGCATTTTCTCTCTAAGGACACACTGCTCTTACGAAATGTGCTGTTGCTTTCTGTCTGTCTGGTATTCTGTATATCTTTTTTACAATTCCCCCATAACAGTATCACTGAAACTTTCCATAACTAAAAAGTCTTCCTTTCTTACAGCAGCCTAGAGGAAGAATAGAATTATATGTCTAATTTCTTAGTGTCCTCTTCTGATGAGATGTCCTTACTCAGACATCATCTGCAAAGGATATGAAATTGTAGTTTGTGCTTTTCATCTGTCATACATGAAAATCTGAAACAGCAGAGGTATAAGCAGTTCCTTGGGAAACTGAGCAGTTAACCTTGGAAGCAGAGAAAATTGTCTGATTTACAACTTGTTATGACCAATTAGCTAAGAAATTTTATGTTGTCCATCTTCTCACTTTTCCAGTTATTCCCATTTCATAGATCTGTGTGCTATGATGCCAAGGTCACATTTGTCAAAAGCTTTTGTAAAGTCTACCACATCAACATCTAGCTTTTGACTCATACCTCTACAATACTGTCACAGTTATCATGCAACTGAGAAGAAAGGTATGCTCCTTCCAACCTGAGATAACACTGCTCAGGATTAAGTACAGTAAAATGTTTGATTTCATGATATCAATCATCTTGCATTTTGAGACTCTTAAACATTTTAATGATGTGTGTTGTCAGTGCTATTGGTCAGATGTTCTCTGGAACTGTATTGCTGTTTGAGTCAGCTCCAAATATCTGGGATTAGACAGAGTCCAGGTTCTCTTGCCATAGAATGTATAGTGCCTAAGCTAATGATGCTTTGTACTTTGCTGGAAAGCACGAATTCCAAGAGACTGATCCTAATGCAGAATGCATGGGTATTCTCTCTATGGGCCTCTCAGAGCCCTGTGCTGCAGTGCTGAAGTCAGCAATGCATATCATGAGGAATCACTTGTTTATGAGGTTAGTTGGATCATTCATCTTCAGAGTGACTTCTGGTCCAATGAACATTAATTCATACTGTTTCTTTAGTGTCTCACCCATCTCCATGCTGTCACCCATGTAATCACTTATCTGTGCATTAAGGGGAAAGAGTTATACACTCATGGGGCCCCATCTTTCAGTCCTCTCTCTCCCTACTAAGATATAACTTCACAAACTTTTGTATATTGTCTGCATTCACAAGTCTGTCATCTCGCTTATTCCACTCATTCACAACTCAGATACTATGAGAATAATATTTTACACTTACCCATCTTTCTTTCTTTCTAAATTTCTTGCTCTGAACTCTGGTTGCTCTTTCTTGGCATCTTTCAAGGAGTAATCCCTGTCCACATTGACTAATTGGTTGGGAGGCTGTAGTCAAGTCTCCCCTTATCTGTCTCTTTTCCATGATGGTCAGTATTATAGCCTCTAACCTCTCCCTTTAACTCAGTTCTCTATTTCAAGTGCCATATCTAATTTAGGTTTAATATATGTTGCATTGGTTTACTGAACATTTTGCCGGTGTACTTAAATATAATTCTGATATTAATCAGTAGATGGTTTGCCTCTTGAACAGTTCTCCTGATATGGTGTTCTGGTGATTTATTGGGTAAAATTTTGTCCTTCAAATGCCTTTCAGTTACAGATTCATGCATGCTTGGGTCGAACTTTATCACTCTTGTATAAGACCCACTTAGGGTTTGTCTATGTCCCTTTTTAAGGTGAGGCATTCCTCTTAATTTTTTCTTCCTGTATGACCTGAGCATTATCAACAAATATATTCATATACATATCCAGTCCTGCACACCTGCACAACAAAACAGAAATACTTTTAATACTACCTCACCTTAATATTCTTAGCACTCAATTCTTCGCCCCTCCAACCCGAACCATCCTCAGGCACAGAGCCTACCTGTTTCTAGGTCTGTGCAGGTGGTGATTCCTTCCTCTCATGGTGTGATTAGGTTTGGTACTAAATTTCCTTCCTCTCATGATGTGATTAGGTTTGGTACTAAATTTCCAAGTATTTTCCATGTGCAGATGCTCTTCATTCCAGGAACATATTTCACGGAACCTGAGCCATTTCCAGTGGTCTACCCTAGCAGTCTCTGAGATCCACTAGTGTTTGTATGTCCCCTCCTTAGTGTGGGTTACACAGCTGGAAGGAATACTCTGGAATGGATAGGACTTGAGTCTTTCAAAACAATATGAAGGGGCTTGGGTCTTGTGTTTCACATGAAACATCCTCAGGATCTACAGGGATAAGCACTAGCCCTTGCTGCCAGTGCTCGAGTGTAAAGAAAGGGTGATCAACAGCTGCTTACAAAGACCCTAATGCCTTCCTCCCTAACTTATTCTTGTATAGGAATGTATTGAGCTGATTCAAATGAGACTACAGTTAGTCAGCTGGAGGTCACTGATGGTAGATCACCTTACAGTTGTCAAAGGCAAAAGCTAAGTTGGTTGTTGTAGCCCAGGGGTAGACATCTCAATTCTTTATGTAGTAATTCAACATCCTTTACTGTCTACACTTCCCTTCCCATGTCTGTGCCATCCTAAAATAATACCAGAAAAAAGGAGATAACTGCAAGCATCCTAGTCCAGACCCCAGAGAAACACATCAGTGGACAAGGATGGGCAAAGAAAGGGTAATATCTACATGGTATTGTGCAACATTATAGGTGAAGGCATATAGCCATCAGGCCAGCCTCCCTATAACTCCATCCTTACTAGTCAGGATCTTGCTGTGAGAAATGTTGTTGAAAGCCTTGGTACAACTGAAGTGGATGACTTCTACCTTGTGTTCATTCACGAGTCCCTTGATAACAAACATGAACGCCAGTAATTGGATCCAGGTTGACATGACTTCCCAAGACCCATGACCCTGTTTAAAGTGTTGATTCACCTAAAGAGGGTTTTGAGCTGTTTCTCAAGGCCTTCCCAAATATTTTGAAGATATTTGAGATAAGGACCACATTGGACAGTAACTGCTTTATGCTTCACTATCCTCCTTGAGGACTGGCTCCACACTGGTTAGCCTGAGGATATACAGAATGGTGGAGATGGCCAATAACTGTGTCCAGATGATGCACAGAACATTTGCTTAATGCTTGGCAACCCTTTTCAAGGAAGAGTTGCCAAGTCTGTCTATTTCAAGTACTAAGGTGAGGCTCAGTTAAGTTACAGCTTTCCCTATGGACTCTTGATTGATCATCACTTCCCATTAAATGTCTTACTTCTAGTTCCAGATTGGTAGTATAGACTCAATAAATCCACTTGGTCCATCTTTGATTGGGCTGGATACCCAATCAAACTGCCTAGACAGCAGCTTGCACATGAAAGATGGGTCACCCTCCACTCTTCAATCTAGTTTTTGAGAGGGGTCTACGAAGGAAGTGAGTCACTTGTTATTTAATGATGACAAAACACTGGTGACAGAGTCAATTGAAAAACTGCAGAAGGTGACTGAGTTTGGAAAAGTGTGAAAGGAGGGAGTTGAAAGTAAAAATGAATAAAAGCAAGGTTATTAGGTTAAGCAGGGTCGAGGGACGGATTAGTTAGAGAATGAATTTGTATGGAGAAAATTTGGAGGAAGTGAAATGTTTTACAAATCTGGGAGTGGACATGGCAGCAAATGGAACCATGGAATGGAAGCAGATCTAAGGGTGAGTGAGGGGGGTGAAGGTTCTGGACACAATGGAGAATTTTTGGAAAGAGAGGTAGTTATTTGGGGGGGGGGGGAAGAAAATGGATTTTTTGAAAGTACAGTAGTTCAAACGATTTACAGATGTGAGGCATGGGTTACAGATAAGGAGGTGTGGAGGACAGTGGATGTGTTGGAAATGAAATATCTGAGGACTTTATGTGGTGTGAGGGGGTTTGATCGAGAAAGAAAAGAGTAAGAAAGAGGTGTAATAATAAGAAGAGTGTAGATGAAGAGCTGAGGAGAATGTGTGAGGAAAGGGTGACAGAGAATACATGTGTCAGAAGTGGAGGGGATGAGGAGAATGGAGAGACCAAACTGGAAATAGAAGCATGGAGTGATAAAGATTTTGAGTGATTGCAGCCTGAACATGCAGGGGCGTGAAAGGTGTGTACGAGAGAGATTGAAATGGAATGAAGTGTTATACAGTAGATGACTTACTTTCATTGGACTAAATCACGGAACATGAAGCAGCTGGGGGAAACCATGGAAAGGTCTGTGGGGTCTGATTATAGGAAGGAGCTGTGGTTTCTGTGCACTGCACATGACAGAAAAAGAATGGATGTAAGTGAATGCTCACATCCAGTTTTTAACCAACTGAAAAAAGTCTAGGCAGAAGTAGAGAGGCCAGAAAAAGAAAATAGTAGAGAGAAATGATAATCTCTGAAGAACACAAATGTAGCTTCGGAATGTGTGGAAGATCATGTAAATGTGAGAATGTGAAAAAAAAATCCATATGAAAAGGGCAAACTCTTTGCTTGCTTTCAACTGACCTATTTCTTCATATGGTTACATGACCTTTCAAACATTAAAAAAAAACATTTACAGAAAGCATGAATTTCGCAAATTTGAAAAACAAAATAAGGAGCCAAGATCCTTCAAATCGCCCTGCATTCACCACTAGGTGCTAGTTTCTCAGCAAAAGGGACTTCCTAATCTAGGAACTTAAAGGTGACTACCTTCGTAAGCATCATAAAGAAAAAAGTCCCTGTTATACTTCTAATCATAGGCCTGAACCCACACCATACAGAATGTGAATGCCTAATAATCCAATATCAACTGTTATCATGAACGAAGTGATACCAAACGTTTAAGAACATGTATCACACCACTAGCATGAAAGTCAAGCTGTGACGAGTAAGCATTAAGAGAATAAAATCTAACGAACTTTGAAGTACTGAACGTCCATGTTGATGAATATAGCACGCATATGTTTGGAAAAAATGAATACCACTTGGAATATGTTAATGATTCATAATTTCATATGTTAATCATACAAGTACGATGTTAAAGTAAAGAATTATTTGTCAACGAAATATACGCATAGTTGAGGAGGTTGAGGAGAGGATAGTACATCGAGCCAAGACAGAAGGGTCTTTGACTGCGCCAGGGCCAGGGATAGCTCAGTTCATGGCCTGAACTTGACTGGAGTGTACATGTTTGTGAACTTGCTACTGATTATGTGTAAGTTTTGTCCCTTGAGTTGGCTGAAGTTGTCTTAATGATAATATTTTGAACTATTATTTTCCTGCAAATAAAAGTACTTGATACTTTTTTGTGTGTGTTTCTGTAATGAACTTAAATTTATGATAAGAAATATTCCTATAATTGGTTGACAGTTCATGGCCTGAACCCGACAAGAGTGTGCATTTTTGTACAGTGTGCCACTGATTATTTTGAACGTTTTGTTCCTTGAGTTGATTGAAATTATCTTACTGATAATTATATTGAACTAGGATTTCCCTGCAAATTGTCTTACAGAAGTTTTGTGTGTGTGTGTGTGTGTGTGTAATGAACTTAACTTCTGACAAGAAATATTGCTGTCCTTGGTTAACAGTAAGAGCGAACCTTTGTAGTCATGATTAAGAACAGAAAACACGTACCCTAGTACACCATTAAATGGGAAACACTTAAGAATGAAAAGGAGGAAATGACACTGCATGCATAACGTTCCTGACTGTAGGTGATAGAGGCAAATAGTTTAAAGAAAATCTGATTGCATGCAATGTCAAACGAGTCTCACCATCAACATAAGGGCCTGTGTGAGGATGTTCACGGACGCGTAAAGACCTCCCTGGGTCAGATGCAGTCAGCAGGTCACGTACGCGTTCATTGTAGATCTCAACCAGGCTGGAAAAATTATGCATATAAAGTATCTAAAATTAGTTTCTTAACCAATAAATTTAGCTAGAAACTCTTCTCATGCATAAACATCGGTTCTCAGGCTAGATAAATGTTAGTTTGTTTAACAGAAACCATGTTATATTTTGTATATTTTCTGTCGCCTGGTTACAGTCTTCAACATTTCATGAAATACTGGAAACCGTGATCAAGCAAATAATCTAAAAAAAAGTTTCAAAATACAATGAGCCTTAACGGTACTTTGTGTAAGTTAATCTTACATCTTTGAACATTTCATAACTAACATTTCATGACTTGTAACTGCACCTGAAAGAACATTACTCATAATTATCATATGACGATTCTCATACCTGCACCTGATTAAAGATTACTCGCCAATTCTCAATCTAATCTATTACTGACAGACAAAAACAAAAGCAAAAGCAGCAGTGATTATGGGTATTTATCACATTTGACTAAAAACTCTGTAAAATAAAATAGCGGAATGAAATTAAACCAATAAAAAGTTATTTACTAAGGCATAAACGAGAGTTATTTTACGTTATATATACCTCAGAGTCAGAGAGAAGTCTTGCGCACACAAATCATCAGGGCTATACCTCTGCTGTAACCGCGTGAGTAAACCCTGGCAGATCCGTGGCGCCAACCCTGGAGCTTCCTGTACAAAGTAAAGTGTAATATTGCTACTATATCTCATTATGCTTTCACGGTCAGTTCTTCTGAATCCAAATAATGGTATTGAAATCATCCAATCTCTAACACAATCTCATCTACTTATGTACCATGATGGTTGGTTTGGGGCTGCATTACTAATGCTTTGGCTTTCAATTTATTATTTATTATTTATTATACTTGATCGCTGTTTCCCGCATCAGCGAGGTAGCGCCAGGAAACAGACGAAGAAAAAACCCATCCCCCCGCATACACACATATATACATACATGCA
>JAYMFT010065249.1:0-14767 GCA_038088735.1 Panulirus argus | reverse complement strand
CTCAAAAAATTTGTAAATACTTTCCCTGTGTTTTTTTTTTTTTTTCTTTTTTCAATTATCTCTATATTTCGATTAGGGCCCGTCCTTGATGTGGATTTTTGTCCGTGACTGGAGCCTTCAACATGAAAGAAAAGAAAAAAAGATGCTGTTACAACGCTTTTATATTTACCTTAAAGTCCAGCACATCACACGCAGACTATCGGTAAAAACAGAATATAGACCATGGAATGGGTATGAAGTACTGGAAACCATCGTTCTTTTTTGTTTTTTAAGACTCTCCAGCAGATCACTTAAGCATTTGCTTGGTACAGACTTGGGCCCGTAGCCCGCACCTTTCCTTTGGGATGGCAAACGCTCTTTCACCTCTTGAACTTGAGGTCTCTGTCGCATTGCGTCCATGAAGGAGTAAAACCAAGCACCCCGTGCTCCAGGCTTTGGTGTATCAGATCATCTAAGTAGCGGTTCCCGAATAGGGCCGTCTGTAAGTAGGAATCTAGAGTGACTCGCCATCGGTGAAGCAAGGGAATAAATAGCTGCACTTGTACACTTTACACTACTCTCAGTGGTGAGGCCACAACATTTATAAAGAGTTCTTGAAGGATTTGACAACGTCCTTCCTTCTGCTAAAGGGAGCTCTCTGAGGTTACGCTTGAGCCTTGTAATCATCTTCGCATTTCTCATAGTTTTCTTTTTATCGTGTTGATATTTGTGTTTCGTGATCTCCAACACACCGGGGACCATTCACCACGCTGAGTGTTGCGAGGTAACACACCATGAATCCCATTTACCCACACGCTTGGCCACGAGGGGACACGGGTCCGTCCTCAGATATGGCTTGCCTCTCGGCACACCCCTTTTGTCTCGCGCGCGTCAAACGCAGGCAGGCATTACCCGAGTGGCATCTGTTGCATCATCACTGACTTTAACCTTGACCTACAAGCGAAAGGGTTGATGAGAGACCTCGGGTGGGTTTGAGAGGAAATGATTACACACGTTAAGTAAAGACCCGTGAAGTATTTACACGAGGGAATGTATTACTGTATGTAGACGCCACGTACGTCTGTTTGTCTTTCTGTTTGTGTGTACATATGATTTTCCCTCAAATGTGTGTGCGTTTTTTTTTTTTTTCCTGTGTGTCTTTACTGTTCATCGTATGAGTTTACGTGTTTACAGAGGAGGGAGAAATAAGGGGTGGAATGAAAGAGAGCGAAGCAAAGACATAACAAGATGAAACGAGGCAGTTAGGGGACACAGCAAATAAATCCCGGGCTCTGTGAAAGGCAGGAGAACCTGACACCTCTCTCTCTCTCTCTCTCTCTCTCTCTCTCTCTCTCTCCTTAGGTAAAGTAAAATGTCAATATAATCTCTCTCTCTCTCTCTCTCTCTCTGTGTTTCCCTATCATTTCCCTTCGAGACAAAGAAAAGGATCAATTCGTTATACACTTCCTGGCAACTCGTCTCCATGAGGGGTGAGGGGGAGGGGGAGGGGTACTGAAGGTGAAGCAGCGGCAGTTGCCAATTATCGCCAGCGGGGAGCGATTTCCCCCCCCCCCTCCTCCTTCCCCTTTTACTGTCAAGAAGCGATGGCGGGAAAATTGTTTAAACTAGATTTCCTCTCCTGTCGGGTGTGAAGAGGCGTTGTAAGTCGGCGGCCTTGATTTTAGGAATTTTGTCTCTCTGCAAAATTGCTTTCGACATTTTTCGGACTTGGGACCTCGTGTGTGTGTGTGTGTGTGTGTGTGTCTGTGTGTGGTTATGAAATTATAGCCATACTTATTTATGTTACTGGTTGAATATTGTTGAAAAATGTTATACTTATTTATGAGTTCTTTTGTCATTACACACACACACACACACACAGGAATCGGATTTACTTTTGACATATTATTCATTGCTATGGACACATCAGTTACACCACACACAAAAGAAATATGTTACTGTCTGAATATTAAGAGCACAGAACTCCGTAAAACGGGCTATTTATATATATATTCATAGCTTTTGTGATTCCATTCGTCGTGCTTTTGGACAAATCATTTTTTATCTGTGTATGAAATAGGATGAAAAGCGATTCAGTTGAGAGAGAGAGAGAGAGAGAGAGAGAGAGAGTCAACCAGTGGGTTAAATGATTTTTAAATTATTTTTGTCTTTAATGTAGGACATTAATTTTTTTTTCCCCGCTGCTTGAAATCTAAGAAGTCTCGACCTTAAATATGATTTCTATTTTTTACGTTCATCTGTATCAGATTTTAAAACTCTATTCCTTTTTTTTTTAAGTTAATTTAAGGTTTTTAAAGTCTTTTTAAGGGTAAGTTATGTGTTTGTGTGAGTGTAAATGCACCGTTATAGATATAGCTAACCAGACGGACAGACAGATTGACAGACGGACGGTATGTCCCTCATTCACCTCACTCCCTACCGTCTATCGCAGCCTATGTGCCTCATCGCTCCTCATTAGCCGACTTGCTGAACACATGAGGTGGTGGTGGTGGTGGTGGCACCTCACTTCGCCTCCTACTTCAGATCCCCTCCCCCCCCCACAGCCCCTCCCCCATCCCCCCACCCTCCCTCCCTCATGGCACCACACGTGAGGCGGGAGTGTGAGGCTTGATCAAGGAGCTTCTGCCGAGCCAATTGATAGTAGACCATTCAACTCTTGTCCTGCTCTGCATGCAGCTGGAGGGATAGTAATTACCCTCCCCTCTAATTACCAACGTGAGTGTATAGGTATGATTTAATGGTGGTTAATTACACTGCGTCTGCAATAGCGGGGAAGGAAGATGAGAAGAGGGGGTTAGGAGGAATGTTGATCGTGGAAAGGGTTAGTAGTTAGCACGAGTACTTAATTAGTAAATGCACACATACACACACACACACACACACACAAACACACACAGAGTAGATGGGAAAAAAATACCCACTAGAGAGAAAGTGAAAATGAGATCATGTCAGAACTGTCTTAAGTTGAGTCAGAGAGTTGACCACTGAAGTACCACAAGGCTTGGTGTTGTGTCCGTTATTATATCCTTTGTTTATTATGAGAGACTTGCCAACAGGAGTAAAATCGTGCCTGAATGTGTTTGCAGATGATGCCTCCATTGTGAGAGAAAATATTCATCCTCGCAATAAAGTTATTAAAGTTTCAACAACAAAATACAAAGTTAGAAATCCAACAAAAACAGGTGAAATAGTGATTTTCAAGCCTGGAATGGCACTTACGTAAAGTGAAAATAAAGCCAACACCGAGAGTAATATGAATAACTAAAATCAACAGCCTTATAATCATATCAGAACAGCTGGCTCATCAGAAGCCACATAAAGCCGCCATAAAGCTAGCAACGGGAGCTGAACGGAGTGATCGTTAAGCCGGTAACAACGGCAGGTAGACGGCTTTAAGCCCAAGGGAGGAAAAGTCTGTCCCATTTCAGTGTGTGTGTGATTAACTTCTCAAACTCGTATGTGTCGTCAACACCTTTAGAATCCCTCCGTCTTGTCTTTCACGCAACGAGATCTGCCTCGTTAGCTGGGTCCCAATCAGCCAGCCGTCTAAAGCGTAAACAAAAACAGCTAATCAGAGGCGAAGAAAGCTTAGCTGTATTGTGTTGGGGGGTTGTGGGGGTGGTGGGTGGTTGCCATGGCTAATTTCCGTATCGGAAGCCAAGGATGAATATTTCATGGTGACAATTTCACAGAGCTGGGGAACAGCTTTATTCTATCATTCCTGTGCAATTGAATATGCAAATTAATACATGTTAAAGTTAAGTTTAGAGAGATAGTTCATGCATCTAAGACTAACTCTTAGAATTTTCAGAATTAACTTTTAAAGTCTTGATTATATTTTCTCATGTATTATAAGGTAAAAATAGCAATGAAATGATGATCTTTACTAGGAATGGATTTTTCATCACAACTATTTATGATGCCGTGTTCTAATCGCTCGTCGCTTGTAATCCCCAAACAACGCATTTGCTGAGAAGCGCTCATAACATTTCCTCACATTCCACAGCACGTCACAACCTTTTCATTCACTCCTACGCCTCATTATACTCTCACAACATTGGACCACTGAAATACATCACAACCTCTTAATTCTCGTCTCCATGTTGCACAACCTCATTTTCATCACTTCGGGGTTATTAGCAAACCATCAGAACAACCGCAACTCCTCAAAACTCATCCAGAAACTTCACAACCGTCTCACCACCTGACATGATCACCACTGTCCATTACAACTCATTATAACCTGACATAACCAATTACGGCTGAGTTAAACCTGTTGCATTTCCTCTTTACTGATGAAACCATCAAAATATCCTTATATCACAACCCCTAATAACTCACTACAACCCCACAAAGTTCTAAGAAGCCCTCATAGTTACTCCTAACTCATAAAAAACACTTCAGAATCTTTACACGAACCTCATTAGTGCTCATGAATAATCACAGCTGCTTACAGTCCTTCGTCGATCCTCACAACCTCATAATTCATCACCATCTCCCACAATTCCTGAAACCGAGACATTTATAACGTCTTCATGTATCGTATGTTTTCGCGTAAGTCTCGCTCAAGGGCAACAGGTAGGCGATTTACAGGTGATCAATAGATTAATCGCGTCCCCACCGTCAGGTGAGGCTAGAACGACGTTTTCTTTGAAGTCGACGTTAATTGTGTGCCGGGGGGGGGGGGAATTCTTGGAAATTGGCTGTAACGAGGTGTTTGGCGTTCGTTTGGGGGAACTGTCACTTGCCACTAATGCTCTCTCAACTACTGTTGGAAAGACGGTCGCTCCCTCAGCACGACTGTCGTTTATCGATATGACGTAAAATTAGAAGTTCAGGGCACACACACACACACACACACGCACGCATTCGTAATACGAAAGCAAAGCATACTTCAAATAAGTTTTATTATATATAAAAAAAGAGTTCGAGATGTTGATCCACGAGTGTAAAAAGCCCATTCCCCTACAGTACAAATAGGTCATTAAAATCGTTTGACTAAATATGTACAAGTAGTCGACAAACAGCGGCAGTTTAACGTATGGTTAAACCGTCGTCAGGGAAATGACTGTTGGTTGGTTCCATTGGAGTCAGCTGTGCTATATTTACTTTCATAATTCTATGTAATGAACACCATATACCTGAAACTGTATGAGTGTGTGTGTGTGTGTGTGTGTGTGTGTGTGTCAAAGAGAGAGAGAGACAACATGATAACAGGGACTATTTGGGTGAATAAGGAGACCCTTAGAAATCGAAATATATGAAATTAGGTATTACATAAAGGCTGAAGCCGCGAACTCGAACGTCAAAAAGTTTGGGGAGTTGATGTTGTTTCGCTGGAGCTGCTTCGTTCGTTCGTATCCACTGAAAGTCTCTGTCTGCACTCTTCCGGCGTTCGTCCTGGGAAGTGGCACAGGGGCGAGTGTTGTCGCAAAGCCTATACAACAAGTTAGCGTAACTTTGTAGATTATGGGAAATTTCCTTAAGTTTTGATGACGGAAGGTGACCTTGTTTGATAGTTCATAATTGTTATATTTTCTTCACTTTTTTTTTTCCCCCTGGGAAAAGTATAACACTCTGCCACGTGTGAAATCACTCCTATGATGGATGTCCTACTGATACGTGAAGGATGGAGATGATAATTTTTTGGTTTAGAGTGACGTTATTTAGTAAAAAAAAAAAAAAATGTTTTAAGTGAGAGAATATACATGGACTTCAACCTATTCCGCTCCCAAGGTACCTTACAGTTGCCGGGATTCATTTCATAGCAGGAAAATAATTGAAATTTGCGAGAGAAACTCTTTCAGAGGCGTGATGGCAGCGAAAAGCGATATCTTCAGCGAGATTACACGCGTGACTATGTAAACCATACTCTTTAGAGGCGAGATTATTATTTGATGAGTATCCTGAATGACTACTCCAACATGAAAGGAGGGGAAGAGCTTTCGTTGTAAGGTATAATTTTGTGGGATGTAAACAAAGTTGGGAACGAGTAGGTGTGATGAAATGTTTGTATATTTATCGTGTTTAGTGGAGTAAAGATTATGAAAGAGCTGGCTTTCATGATGCAGATAATTATTAATGAGTTTTACCATATTATTAGCTTGGGATAGACGAACTACATTGCGCATTATTATTTCCAACGTTATTATTTTGTTTTGTTGGATCGCCATTTTTCCTTCATCCGTTTCCGTGTGATTGTTTGCACATCCTCCAGTGTGCTGCTACGTATAACATCACACGTTATAAAAATAAAGTAGAACGTGTTTATGTAAGAGTAAATTATTATATCCATTTGTTTTTGAATATTTCTTGCCAGATTTTTCCTGCTCGCCGTTTGCCGATTTTTATTAGAGGAATCGAACAAGTGTGGGCAGGCGAAAATATTTATTTTTCCCAGGATGAAGTTTGTGCTTCATACGTTTGTTATTGTTTACGAACAAGTGGAGACAGATTATCTTGCCCGCCGCAAGGGAGGATTCGTATTTCATAGCAAGCAACATGTTTGTGAACGTTTCGTCTTAAAATAAGTCGTGATAAAATATCATTAACGAATTTGTATCGTATTTTTGTGTCTGTCCTGGAATGCTGTTATAAAATCCCCGAGGTATATTTATGAGAGAGAGGGAAATATGATTTACCTACAAGTTTTCGCCGCAAATTGTTTGAATCTTCTCAGAAGCGGGCACATAAAATTTGAGAGATAGCAAGAGGCAGGAGTATTAAGTATGCAAAAGATGGCTCATTCTTTTTAAGCGTGTGTATTTCCCCGCAAACCGCTCGTGCTAAAATTAGTATAATTGTTCAAAAATTAGATTTAGTCTTAAACGTGTTTTTAAAAAATTTACCTCAATAAATGGCTTATTATTTACATGTGGTGTATACAAATAAAAGTTGTTATTTTTCTTTGAATTTGTACGAATATTTGTACGGACTTCGATGAAGGATTATGTACTTCAGAGTAATATTACAGACAGACGGCGTATGTTTATTGACGTAACCTTTGACCTTACACTTAGGGGTCATGTCAAAAGCTAGGCCATCATTACCCACTGGTCGCACCGTCGTCTCTCTATATTAATCCTCAAGGAAACTCTTTGTGAAACATCGACAAACATGAACGGCTCTTTCGATAATTTTACCCAACCATCTTCCACTTCTATTCGTACCAACAGTTATACTACCCACACACGTTCACTATTGCCAGACTATGGGCTGTCACCTGCTGTAAAAACTAAAAACCATATTAATAGAGTTTTCTCGTTTTGAAATTCAAATTAGCCCCAACTTTGCCGAGCCTCTTTCGCGTCTTCTCTTTACGGAACCTGAATTCGTGAAGTATCATCAGTATGATGTTTTTTTCTTCTTTATACTTTAATACAATGACACTTTTATTGGAATCGTCATTTCTCGTAGATGGCAAAGACTTTCCTTCAGATATTGTTTGAAAGCAGAGTTACCGGTTAACACCATTTAACCCCTCTCCGTTTTCTGTTACGACTCTCCTCTTCTTGTTTTGCCGTTTTCGTTCCTAAAATTCCGCGTGGCTATCAACACATTTCTCGCTCTTAACCAAAAACTTCCTCCGCTAAGAAGCTTAAAGAATTTGTGAAAAGAGTGTGAAAATAATCCTTGCATGCCACGCTGACTCGCTATTCTTCAGAAATCTTAATAGCAATCTTTTTTTTTTTTGTCATCTAATTAGTGATTTTTGCAAGTTCCTCCGTTATTTACTTCCACTTATAATGATTTCAAAGGCTGAGTGAATTATCTTTCTTGATTATTCCGGACTGTAAGTTGTATTTCACACCCACCTGCATTAACAAGGCATATTTTCCCTAACCTGAATTTCTTTATGAATACGTTATGTGTTTGAAGGCCAGCCAATGATACTCCAGCTTACGAGAGAAACAGTTTGTTTCCTGTGCTGTGATTGATGGGTTTTATTTCATGGTGCTTGATATTTTGAACGGCGCAGCCAGTCACGTCGTATCCTGCAAGATGCGTTTTCAAACCAGGGCGGTGATTGGTGGGCTCAGCTTACCCATGCTTGCCACTGCCGCACATTGTGCTGATTATGCACCCCGCGAACGCCCGGGTTTTCCGCTAGAAATATACGTAATTGTCTCTTCGGAGAATACTTACGAAAAATCCGTGACCATGAGAATACCTTTTCGTGTTATTATATTCATGAAAATTGTGCGTGAGAAATGCTCACATATGACAATGTTGAGTTTGTTATGATGAGGGAATGTAGCGAAGATATGGCTATAGGCCAAAGACGCCTTTAAGGAAGCATGTCGAAGAAAAGAAAGTCAGGTCCTCTTGATCTGCTAGGCTGGGGAAGGGACACTGTAATCCACCGCACACTTCTCTAATATGTCAGAGGCTTCAGCCCTCAGAAGGCAGGAAAATCGGACTTTTGTTTCCTTTTTCTTGTATACAGAGCAAAAATACCTTCATATATCTGTTACTGAGGAGTTATTAAGGTCTTAATTGCCTAATGAGTATACCGGGAATACAGTATTTGTTTGACATTTAATGTATATTTCCTTTTATTATCGGAAAAAAGGTAATGAATTATAAGTTTAAACAAAATTTACAGATGGGAATTTCACTGTCTGCCGTGGTGGAGAGGTCAGCGTTGCTCAAGATCATGTCACACACCCTGGGCCTACCTGGGTTCGAATCCTGGTTTGCGGCTTTGGGCCCGCTTCAGTACACCCAGCTCGGTTCTAGTCCATCAATGGGTACGTGGCAGAGTCATATGTATGTATCTGTGTGTGTGTGTGTGTGTCTGAGTGTGTGACAGCTACGATATACGAAGCGTAGTTAAATTTCTTTTCTGTTCAGTTTTGATCAAAATTCAAATTATTTATGTTTTTCTCCATCATCTGTTGCACTTTAGGTATCATTCGTGTCCACCACATTACGGCTTAACTGTTTCACACGAGTTGTCTGTGGAGCCATTTGTCGTGACCTGTGGCGCCCTCTCTCTCTCCTTACTGGTTAGTGTTTAGCTCCGTGTTGTCTTGTACCTTTTTTTTCACATCCCATTTATTGTTTGTATAGCCTTGTTTATTGGTTTATGTCTCTTGTTTGTGATTCTGAATCCATTTCTCTGTTACAAATTTCTCGGTAATAGGTCGTATTTAGCGCATTTAAGTGTTTGTATTAATTTTTCTCTATTTTTATACTTAAATCATTTTATTGTCATTAGAAATCTTCATCTCTTTTGATATGCAAATCAAAGACCACACACCACCCCTTCTCCCATACTTTCCTTCACTCATTGTCTTCACTGCCACTGATCGAAGAGTCGTCGTCTTCGTCCAAAACCTTCTTCGTCATTCAGAAGTCTTCCCCGGGGCCCTTACGTCTTCATTCCACCGTCCTCTGCCGGGTTCAAGTATCTCATTTCCAAAGACATTGCCTCATTCTTTTTTTTTTTGTCTTCTTCTTCTTCGGCAGCGTTTATTAACGCACGCGCCCTTTACGTCAAACAACGGCGTCTTGACCTCATTCTTCCGTGGCTCTTCAAAAGGTCAATCATCAACTCTTTTCAACTCTTTGGGGGGGAAGGAAACACCTCCGTGTTGCACACTCGCTTCACGAAGCTTTATTACATTTTTCTTTTTTGTAAAATGCTCTGCTCTCTCTCTCTCTCTCTCTCTCTCTCTCTCTCTCTCTCTCTCTCTCTCTCTCTCTCTCCTGCCACATTGGCATCATATCTTTTTTTTTTTTTTAAGTCCCGTTTCTGTATCCGTTTACCCCATTTTCTGACTGTGCCTTCTACCTAATCCAAAACCCATATCACCTACTGAGATCATTTATTCTTTTTTTTTTCCTGGAATTCCATAGCATCCCTATCCCCCCTCTGTCTTCCAGTCCATTCCTATCCATCCGTTCGTATTACGACCATCTGAATTTTCCTTTGGGAAAGCGGTTCCTCTTTTCCACCATTACTCAGTTAAAGCTCAGAGGCAAGTTGAGATTACAATATAAGGTCAGGTCACACTCTCAGGGTCATATATATATAAATCCCCAAGACTAAGTCACCTAATTGAAATGCCTTTCGTCATCCAGTAATACAAAATGTCTTAAGACACCTCTTAAGACTGAAAGCCCAGTGAGACTGGAAAATAAGTTAAGACAAAACCCCCTGGAAACAAGAGTAAGAAAGAATACGTACATATATAAGATGGACTTTCTGGAAGAGAGAGAGAAAAAGCCCTGTGGGCCCTAATAAGAGAGTGTGTTAGGGCCCTTCCCACACACTTTCGCCCCTCCCCCCAAAGGGGAAATGGAAAGTTGGGGCTTAAACTATTTACCCCAGAGGGGGAAGAAGCCATCTTCTCTGTACGGATCCCAGAGGGTTAGCCGGGGGCCATTTAAACTAATGGGGTGGGTAGGTCATGTGGTCCCAGCTTGGGGAGATGGAAAGGGGGGGCGGGTTCAGTTACCTTGGGGTCTTGGTGGCCACTAGGAGTATTTTCTTTTTAAGGGAAAAATAAAAAAAGATGAATGGATCACTTTGGTAGTGTGTGTGTGTGTGTGTGTAATAAAGAGAGAGAGAGAGAGAGAGAGAGAGAGAGAGAAGCTTATTGTGGGTTTTTGTCTTTCTTGTTTTTGTGTGTTTGTCTCGCTCTGCTTGTTTTGTAATGTTCGATACTTTTTTTTTTTGGTTCACACTTTCTTACTCTGAGGTTTGGAATTTAGTTTCACAGTTCCGTGAACGTGAGGGGATTTATTTCACAGTGGGAAAACTGCAGTGGCTTAGCTGGGAGCACTTGACTGTAAATAAAAATTCATATTTTACCTGTCAAAAAGCTGACAAAAATTGAAAGGGGATTTTTTAACCTGTTTTAAAATTCAAGTATTCACGTAGCTGTTTTTAATCTTTTTTTTTTTTCTTCTTTCCCAGTATTGTTTGGGTCTGTGTAATTTTGAATTTGTTATTCTTTTAACTAATACATCGTATATTCATATTACTCATCGGTTTATGTATTTACAAAGTTTGGATTACAGTGTGCATGAATGCAGTCATTGGTTTTATTCTTATATGCACATGTGTGAGTATAAGTTATACACAGATACACATACACGGGCCTCCGTGGCGTAGTGGTTAGCGTTGCTGACCATGAGTCAGCACGGGCCCGCCTTGGGATCGAAAATGCATGGGTTCGAATCCAGGGCGCGACAGTAGGTCCACAGCTTTTCATCCTCCCCAGTGGGGTTGATTGTTAATGTGTGTGTGTGTGTGTGTGCAAAATATTTGAGAAAAGATATCAAGAACTATCTATATATCACAAATCTGGTGGATGGATGAAATCAGCTGAAAGGGGTGGGGGGGGGGTCTGTGCAGAAACCATACATAGCTTCAGATGAGAGATGGTAGAGAGTGTTCTATGCAACTCTAGACAGAGTTTAAGACGCGTGAAAGTAGATAGTGATCTATGCAACATAAGATGAAATAGAAGACACATGATAGTAAAGAGTGTTCTATACAACACTAGGAACCAGTATACTTTCGGATATAAACACCTTAACAGCTGATGACCTCTCCTACCACATGCTCCCCTCCGCAGCCAACAGGATTTTAGCCCCTTTTCTCCCCTCTCCCACCCCAAACGCACGTCAGCTCCCCAGCGGTTCCACCCGCTGCCACGTCCTCTCCCTGGTGTCTAGAGCACCCCCACTTCCTCCAGGTTTCTCCCCCATTCATACTTACTTAAACCATTTCTCTCTTGCCTCCTCCCCACCGCCCCCTCCCCTCCCCGCTCCCCCGCTGCATCTCACGGACTTAATGTTATCCACATTAACTCTCATCTTCCTCCTCCTCCTCTCACACACACTCTCTTCAACACTATGGCATCGGCCTCTGGGCTCTCTCTCTCTCTTTGCAGGCTGCCACTAGAGCCGTGTCGTCTGCAAATAGCAAATGCCTTGGCCTTTCAGGTTCACTCACCCCCACCTTACTGTTACTTCTCAAACATCAGACCCGCCCATGAACGTATTAAACAACCACGGTGACATCACACGACCTTGAAGTACGCCAGCTCCCACTTGGAACCACTCACCTTCTTCCTTCTTACTCGCACATATGCCTCAGCCTCCCAGTGTTATTCTTCCTATTATGATAATCATTATGTGATCATGATGATCATGATAATTACCTTACAGTTATTATTACTAATTAGTATAATCCAAAATGGCCTAAATGATATGCTTGTGATTTTAAGATTTTCGTGACTTTAAATTCAACATAAACCAGTTTTAAATTCTTAAGAACCTCGTGCAGAATTTAAACCCAGACAAAGCCTCGTATTAGGACGTCTCAGCTTCTCTTCCTCAGGTACCATTATGGGGGTCATAGACACTAATTATTAGGGTAATAACAGCAGTAATGAGGGGTTAATTGGAATGGTATTCCAGCCCTAATCATGCGTACGTGAGGTAATTACATCGATTACAGGATAGAGGTTGATAGGTAGTGAGTATGAAGATCTTTTGTAATCTCTCTCTCTCTCTCTCTCTCTCTCTCTCAAGGGAGGGGGGGGGGATGAAGATGGTAAGCCACTTCTCTGTTCTCCAGGGGTTGGTTGTATATGAGACTAATTATGCCAATTTCTTCTAATTACCACCCGTCTTGAGGACTGTCAGTTTGGCTCAGCAAACAGCAGTAAAGGTTAACGTAGTTAAGCCAAGGTTTAAGGAAGGGCTATTGAGAGCCAGGATGTTTGTTACCCCGACGAACCATCTCGGTCTACGGTGGGATTTAAATGCACAACATTTGGCCTGGAAATCATTTGCATACACAGCTGTAGTTTAAAAAAAAGGGGGGTTTTCAGCATTTTTTGTCTTTGTTGTCGGCTTTGATCTTTTTTTTTTCTATGTCGTTTTCATTCGTTTATTCGTTATTATTGTGTTGATTTTTGTCATTTTTCTTATACACGTTGTAGACTTGACGTCATCAAAGTGACGTCATCCTTTCGGTTGGTAGACGTGACGTCATGAGTGTGACGTCATCCTCTTAGCTGAGGCGGTTGTGGTTAAAGTGAGGATCGTTGTTAGGGGTATTTAAGGGTTGTCAAAGGGGAGCTGTCAGTATCTTTAAGGGAGTTTAAAGGGTCATGGTCAGGGGATGGATTGGTATGGAGTCTTGGGTGATTGGCAGATGGATTCATTACTTGATTGGAATGGGGTTGACTAGGGGATTTAGCTGGGGATTGGCCGGTGGATTTCAAGATTGGTTGGCTAAGGATTGACTACTAGATTATATGGAAATTGGCTGGTGGATTTTACAAGGGGACTGGTTGGTGGATTCGCAAGGAGATTGGCTGTTGGATTAAGAGATGGACTTCCTGGCGGATTGGGTCGCATAATTGCGTAGATCTGATTAGGAATTGGGCTTCAGCGTTGCCAGGGTTGGTATCTGTAAGAGGGCCCTCTGTCTATCAGTCTAGGCATCTATCTATCTATTTGCATCTGTCTGTATAACTATCTATCAGTCTGTTCATTAATCTGTCTGTCTAACTATCTATCAGTCTGTTCATTAGTCTGTGTGTCTATCTGTCTATCTGTCTAGCTATCTATATATCTGTTTGCCTGTCTGTATATCTACCTATCTATCTATCTGTCTATGTGTACTGTGTGTGTGTTTGTGTGTGTCTAGGTGTGTGTGTGTGTGTGTGTGTGTGTGTGGGCACGTACGTATTTTCAGCTTTTACATTGTATATGATATTAAACGTTTTCCCCCCACAATCCATCTGGATCGGCCACACGGGTCCGTCTATTCAAAAGAGTTATGGATGTTTTTAGCCGGGCCTACGCGTCGGGCCAGAGGCCCACTGACGTGGGGAAACCGACGGACAGTTTTGAATGGAAAAGTCAAAAGAGAGATACGGGGTAAGGCTTGATCGCTCAGTTGCCAAAAATCATTCAAGTTGACAGGACGGGAAATAAAAAGAAAAACGGAAAATGTATGGGTGGAAAAAAAATGAGAAAACATATAATTGAAATGTAACATAGGAGAGGGGAGGATATATATATATATATATATATATATATATATATATATATATATATATATATATATATATATATATTCAGGTTGGAGTTTGTTTCGGTATTGATATGGGGTAATATAATATGTAGATTTTAGCATATTTGCATACCGTCAACTACACCCCTTCATCCCCCAGCATACCCCCCCAGATATCACTAATTAATTCTACCACATTACCCCATTCCATAAACCGTATGAGCAAATCTGTCTCAAAATTGGCTTACCTTCTCTCTAAATAGGGATAGAAAAATAGGGCGTAACTGAGCAGACGTCTCTCACACGTCACCCATTTGGCCTCTGGCCTATTAGAAATGGCTATTTTGATTCTACATTTACAGAGGCTAGGGCGGGAGTGGGAGGAGGGTGATGAAAAGATAGATAATTTAAAACCCAAAATAAACCAGTCTACTAATTTTCTTCTTTTTTTTTTTTACCGTATTTTATTGTCAGACTGTTTTGCCTATTTGTTACCCGACCAATGGAACTGACGAGGGGAAATTGGAAGTGTCAGAAAATGCTTCTGAAAAATGTACAAAAATTAACGAAATGCCACGGGCAATAAAGCATTATTATTCTTGCTTTTAGTGTAGAAGAAAAATTGGGTTCAATTAACTTCGTAGGGTTTATATATATATATATATATATATATATATATCCCTGGGGATAGGGGAGAAAGAATACTTCCCACGTATTCCCTGC
>JAYMFT010065238.1:0-14767 GCA_038088735.1 Panulirus argus | reverse complement strand
GTCAGTAACGCTAACCATTATATAACGGAAATGAAATGGAAGCCTTGCACTGCTGTCCTCGTCTACTTCATCTTGTCTTAGCTTTGTTCCTATTGTCCGCAGGCCTCTTCAAGTCTTTCCTGATATTCTTCTTCCTCTTCTCGGCTTCCCATTTCCTCTTTCTTTGGAGTACCTTTTCACTATAAAGACCTGTCATATATCCGATTCATTTATGCCTCCTAAGGAGTATATAGGTGCTTATCGAGTCTCTCCCTATCGCCTTTATTTTTCACTCGGGTTAGGTAGAGGGCTTCCTTCCCTCTCCTCACTATACATCACCCAGCTCGGCTCTCGTACCATCCCCGCTGAATGCATCTGGACCTTCTCCAAAATCTCTACATATGATTCCTCAAGATGGATGACGAAACTACTGAAGCAATATTCGAGCTTGGGTCGAATGCATGCAACATATATCTCTCCTAAACTATCGTCACTGTCCATCTGCTTAAGAGGTAATTTCGAGAATGTCCCCAGAACCATAACCTTGCCTCTCTCACGATCCCCCTCAAGTGATTTTCTGGCGATAAATCCAGCGTGGAGTCGACTCAAAGAAACCTTTTACAGCAGGATTCTTTCCTACTTGCTTCTCCCGCAAGAGCAAATGGAATATATTCCCTGTATAACCTTTCCCAGACCCTTTACTTTACGTTCCTTAGGATTGAGATTCAATTAGTCATTCATCTTACCCATGTAGAATTCTGTGTGGGTGTCTTTGAATTGATTTGCACGCCTGTTATTCTGCATTTCCTTCACGACATTGTCCTCGTCGGTAACAATATACATTCGGGCGAGATCTAATCTTATCTGGCGAGTCATTTACATGGATCAGTAAAAGTAGCGGTTCCATTCCTGAGCCTTGAGGGGACCAAACTAGTCATCCTCACCCCAAATAGACACGGATCCCCTGACACGTGTTCTCTGATCTCTCTTATTTGCATAAATATCAGTCCATTTAAGTTACTCTCCTCCGACACGAGCTTGGGTATGTAGCTTTATCATCCATCTTCTTTGAGGGATAAACCCGAAGGTCTTCTGACAGTGAGAGAAAAACACTGTCCACTCGCCCATCACTTTTTCTCGAAGATGTTTAGCCCACATTTAAGTCCTTGTGCATGGTCTCTTTCTCTCCACGTTCGTGCTGTCTCTCGCGTATTTTTCTTTTTCTGACAGCCAGGGAAAAGGGCTGTCAGTTTAGTGATTATTCTGTTCTAGTAAACAAAAGAGAACACCTTGGAATACTAGAAGACTTTGGTTAGCGACACCGTTCTTTGGCTCAGGACTGCCTCTCTCTTTACCGTTTAGAGTATCGGCACTAGATCAGGTCTCCTCTGTTCCACTGGGCCACTGTCACATACGAGCATGATCTACAACATCACCAGTAGTTTTTTTTTATTTTTCGGTGTCACCGCACATGGGAACAGACGGCGAGATGCGGTGCTATTCATAGGCATTATGAGGGTCCAACTCCTTCATGAAACTCGATACTTCAAGAAGTTTGTTTCACTAAGTTTCTGTTGTCTTCCACTATCACAAACAACCTTGTTAGGACTCACTGGTCTGTTGCCGTTTGAATTCAACTATATTCACTTGCAATAAGAGTTTTCTAGGGCAGAATGGCACGGGGAGAGTACAGCGTTCACCGCATGTCTTGCTTGATGAATAACACCCGCTTAGGTAGCCGTCAGTTCGAAGAGCATCTGGGATTAACCTAAAACACGAATTTAAGCTTGTTTATGTACCCAGGTATCATTTCTGAATGAGATTATTCTCTATCCTCCTTGGTGAGAGAAAGACTCTGATTCGCGAATACTGTGTTCAGTTCAGGTCACCTTACTTGAGATAAAAAGAGACAATGGAGAGAGGAAAAAAAAATTCATGGGAGCCGATAAAGTGACTTAGATTTAGCTTAGAAAAGAGAAGGTTAAGAGGTGATCTAATACAGGTACTCAAAATTATCAAAAGCTGCGATCCATGCAGCTACACACTTAAGACTTGATTCGTCTGATTGTACTCGTAGTAATGGATATAAACTCGTGTGTAAACATTTTACCTCGAGTGAGATAATAGGACTGTTGACACATGGAACGGTTTACCTCACAGAGTTGTCGAACACAGTGCCGCAAATACGTTAAAGAACAGACTTGATGAATATTTCGCTTAAGCCCACGATGAATACTATTTGTTCCTTGAGGATTTGCGGGCTCTTTCCTTTTTTCGAACATTTGCGTGCCTCCCTACTTTTACCATACTCATCTGACATCTTCCACAGCTCTTTGTATTCCTTTGAGAGATTTGTATTCCTATGAAAGAAAGAGAGAGAAAGAGAGAGGGAAGAATAATGAGGTAGATAACTGTATCAAATAAAAAAGAAAAAAGAAAATAGTTGCACTTCACGTAAATTGAACATATCAGTCAGACTTACTCATTATGTGTAACCATTGTTACCCACGAGTCTACATCGACTTTCATGTAGTCTGCAGTTCCACAATGGCTTCACCGGGAGGAAAAGCGACATCCACTTAACTAGATGACAAGAAAGAGTTATGATCAACGTGAATACTAAAGTAGGGTGAGAGTTACCCTGCAAAACATCCTATTTCTGTACGAAGCCTTTACGTACGACATATAAATGCAGGCTAACCAGCGAGGGAGGACTGGCATATTTCGGTAACGTGATGTCATGAGGCGCTGGGGAAAAACGTGTGTGTGTGTGTGTGTGTGAAAGTTCCTGCGGAGATGTGCGTTAGGGAGCGTGGTCGTGATGGGTCAGGGAACTAATATATCGTGTTTTTCCGTCGTCTCCTCTCACTCTCTAGTACAATATATATATATATATATATATATATATATATATATATATATATATATATATATATATATATATATATTTGGCGCATGGTCTCGTCAGGTGGGGTTCATACGCCTTACATGTCACACACACTTATGTCTGTAAAACCCACATGTGTTCACTATCACTGGCTGGCACCAGTGGTGACAGACTTCCAGCCCTCCTGATGTTATGGTTGGCACCAGTGGTGGCAGACACCCAGCCCTCCTGGTGCTGTATACCTGAAGATGTGAATCATTCACGAAAGTGCTCGAATCGTCGTATTTCGATTTTCCTTGCGGCTAACAGCATATTCGTGAATCACATAGTCTCTCGTATTATACGCGCACACACACACACACACACACACACACACATATATATATACATATATATATAAACAGGTTGGTCCGAAGATATGTCGCCAGTCTTATGCGGTATTACATAACACGGAATTACAAAAGTAAAAGTAGAGCTAAGCATTATTATAACATTATTCTTATCATTTTCTTTCTTGTTTTTAAAATTCAATTTTTTCCAATTGTAGGTCTGAATAGTGGTGGAGAAGGTAAACATAGATGAACGAAGGAGCGTAGCATCGTTTATAGGAGGCATCAGCTCTCCAACAGCTGTCAGAAAGTAGGTTCAATTCCTCTTTCACATAAATCTGTCATCGCCCATTATGACCCAACGAGTCTACGAACAGTTTCGTCTCTACTGTCCTTTTGTGCAAGTTAGTTACAAAGGTCATGGTGGACGACGTCAGAGTGTAAGAACCGAAGACAGCAAAGCAAAAAGTTTAATCTTTCACCCATCATGCAAACATGCAATCACAGGAAGTTCAATCAGAAATATTGAAGACGTAATGTATTCGTGTCATGATAATGATACGTTCTACTTTGCAAATTATATGTTAGTTATGCCCCTTAAAGACTAGTAAAAACTTTGTCGAATCTCTCTCTCTCTCTCTCTCTCTCTATATATATATATATATATATATATATATATATATATATGCTGTTTCCGCCTGCCCATGGCCACGCTTGAGAGTGGAGGACCTGCGGTTGGCTGAGACCAGCTGCGATGTAGCGAGGATGGTCTGCAATCATTCTCTTATCTTTTAGTGTTTTCCAAGACCTCTTCTCCGTTGCCGTTTACTGGCGTTAAGGCCACAGTGTCTTTCCCAAGTGGAGACATATATGAACGTGTCATTCAGCTTTTAGTACATCTTTGCATCATCTTATACGCGTCTTCCCTATGAAGGACTTAGTCTGAATTAAATGGTGATGAATTATGGAAAAGGTTTGTTATATCTCATGCCGCATCCATACTACTAAGATTTTCTCATTCCACTATTATTCCTTTATTATCTTGCTACACTAATCCCTTATCTTTTTTCTTTTTTATATGCCTTGATAAAGCTGACTGGCTTTTATTGAAACAAGTCTCTCTTTCTCTAAATTTTCCCACAGCATTAGCAGTGAAAGGTATCTATGTTCTTACTCCTTCACTGTAAGCTCCATTGAACCTTCCATTGCAATGATATATACTATATGTTCTCATAGAAATTCTTTAGTTCTGTGTGATTTCGACAATCATACATCCTCTCTGATTCTGGTATCATGTATGGTTTTTTCTTTTACTGTCCTCATTTACCGTATAATCAACCTCAAGCATTACATTCTCATTTTACCTAAATTGTGTATCATATATAGAAACCCCAATTTCCACTCAACTATACGATCTAGTATTTATGGTGTATCAGCCCTCTTATACTAGAGTGCTAAGCGATATACTGCTACCGGAAATTTCCCTGTGGATATTCTAAGAAACTGCGTCGCCAGCAATATCTGTCATCATGAGAATCTAAATTTTCCCGAGCTATCATTTTATCACTGATATCCCTTATCGTTACAAGTTACCATCTCTTAGAATTAATGCGTGTTTCAAATGCTTCATGTTCCATCCCTATCGTTATTCTTTCTGTATTTGCTCCAGCTCAATATATCTTTTTGGGGGAGAAATATGAATTATCAACTTTGGTCTTCGAACATGAAGTTTGTCAATACTCATCTCATTATATACTACTTGAACGGAACATATAGCAAGCCATTTTCTTACACTTGATGTTGTTCCTTATCAAGAGGACCAATTCTCCTCCCCTGTATTCTCTATCACTCCTCGCTATCATGTATCCCTTAGGAAAGTTTAAGTCGTATTTCATCTCTTTGGAAAATTCTGTCTCCACTACTCCAGCAAAGCAAAATAAGTCTTGGCTTCTCCAATTCGATCCTTGAACTCCAGCTCTCATATAGTCACTACTAGTCCATCTGTTTTTGTGTACATTATGCTCCATCTGACGTTCGCATCATTTGACTTTCCTGAACTCTCTGACGTACAGATGGGGCTGCTCTGGCCTCTAGCCTCTTTTGGTGTCTCCCGTTTTTAGTCCTCCAACTGCGTTATTTACTTCTCCTTTTTTTCACCACATATTTCTTCGTTTACTGTTGTCTTTGTGTGACTAAGTTACTCCTGGTTACACAACTCCATACAGAACATAAACATTACTTATCATAACATTTTTCGACTATATCTGCCTGTTCTCTTTGTCTTTTAAGTCATGAATTATCATATTAAGCATGTCTATATAGCCTCTATTAGTATTTTAACTAATGTGTCCTCCTTCTCCACCTATTCGTCTCTGGCTGGAATAAGATCATCGAATCTAAATATCGTCAATCCTCTTGTCAGGTAAGTCCTGAATCTTTGATTCGTCTCTGTCTTTATCTGAAATGTCCATTTTCGCCATCAGGCACTGATCCTGAATACTTCACTCCTCTTTAAAACCCACCATCAAACAAATCATGTTGTTTTTCTATGGTTGTTCTGTCCCTCACAGTTCCTGTCTCTTGAATTGGTTGGCATGAAGTGTCGCTTACATTTTCATTACAGCACATCAGGAAGCACCTCTGTTCTTTGTCATATACTGAACCATTTCCTCCCATTTTCCTTAATCCTCTCCCTCTGTATTTGAGGCCAAAGGGACCCACGTTCCTAACACATCATTGTCTTTTACACAAACCCATACACCACAATGTCCTACTTCCTGGCTACAGAACTCCCTCGTTTCCCAATTTATATTTCCATTGCAAACGTTGAGTTTCGTGTACGTTCCACGGTCATGTCCCGTCACTGAAGTCTTATCTCATCTGTGCGGTTTTTTTTAGAATCCTCATTTACCACATAATCAATCTTGATGATAACCTGATCACATTTTCCAGCTGGTGTATCATTAATGATGATCTCATTATCTACGCTAGTGTGTGCGAAGATAAGATCCGGTAATGTAGGTATATCTTTTGCCTAAGGGAATATATCCAAAATTGATCAGATTTTCTCGGCAAACTTTCTATACAATTAATCATTTCTTTTATTTGAACAACAGAATCCTAACCCAGACCAATTCTTATCATAGGTCTGCAGGTAACACCCTATAATCAGTTACTGTCTGCAATGTATTTGAATTCCATCCAAGAATCGAAAAATCACATTATAGATGACTTTAAGTGTGGCGAAAAAGTGATACAAAGTAATCACGTAAATTCAAGAATGATTTATATAAAGATGTAATCATTTCAGGTTGACAGTAAAATGATTATTGATTATAATGTTTCAAAAATCTATATTATAAACGTGAACAACCTGGCATATACAGTAAATACAATTACAATTACTCCACATTATAAGAAGAGATTAAACATAAAAGACACACGAGAGAGAAAAAAAATCCTCAAAAGATTACATCAAAAAAGAAAAGAGAAAATGTAATTTCCTAGACACGATATTTCATGGAAGATCGGAGCCAGCTTGCGGCAAAGCACTGATAAGCATACTTCAGCTGCTGATAAGCGTACAACAAGCACAGGCAACGACACAGTGCTGGAGCCACAGACCTGACGCAAGATCCTTAAGCGCACCACAAGCACAGGTAGTGACGCGTTCATAGATCAGACGGAAGATCCTTTAGGATGAGGATAGAGAGCTGTGGTCTCGGTGCATTGCACATGACAGCTAGAGACTGAGTGTGAGCGAATGTGGCCTTTTTCATCTGTTTCCCGGCGCTACTTTTTGCTGACGCACTACACACACGTAAGTGCAAGCGAACGACATTGCTACAGATATGACGGAAGATCCTTGCATCCTTACGGAGAAGAACGCACGTCAAGTACGTTGCGTGCATCCTTATAATAACAAAAAACTCGCTAAGTGTCTTGCAAACAAGGCGAATCATATCATGAATACTTTAGGGCATTTTAACACCCACTTGGCCTTGTTATAAAATTAGTTTTTTTTAACCCCTTCAGTAGCGCAGTCAAAGACAAGCACAACTTAGAACTCGCAGTGGCTCATAAAAATCATAGACTCGAAAACTACATGGCATTTTACCCATTTGAGACGTTACAGACTGAGAGAAATTACACATTAAACAGATCAGTTTAGCCTCCCACAGGTAATTCCCCTCATAATGAGCTGTGCACACGAACGTGTAAAAGTAGCTGTTGAGATTCTTAATGTATCCCGAGGCACGCAAAGGCGATCAAACCGGTATCCTACCTGGTTTTGTTGCTTGCAAAGAATATTAATATATAAATTGCTTGTTCTTTTTTGCGGTAGATAAGAGAAGAATGCAGAACACACACACACACACACACACACACACACACATAATGAGGAATGATCTGATCATACCTTTTCTGATCATACCTTTATGGTTTCAAAGCATATCGATAACGCAGACAGTGAACAGGTCTATGAAAGATATCAGGATAAAGCAACCAGAGGACGTTATATGATATTAAGCAATAGAACTTGTTAAAGAGGATGTAAAGAAATACTTTTACAGTTTAAGAGTTTGGATGAATGGAACAGTATAAGTGAGGACATGCACACAGCCTACGTAGAATTAAGAGACTGTTTGACAGCAAAGTATGTTTAAGACATGGGGCCCCACGAGTGTAAAAATCCCTCCCCCAACGGTTGAAACAGGTAATTACACTGAACATGAGTCAGCAACGGGCCAGCCCGGGGTAGGACCCGCATGGGTTCGAATCCTGGGCGTGACAGTCAGCCTACATCCAACCCAGGTGTTCATCCTCTCCTCCTAACGATGCTTAGGTTGGGAGAGGAAGAGGGAGATAGGAATGGAATGGAGATGAAAGGGAAAGTGGCCGAATGGAACGGGGAATGGAACGGGATGCAGGAAAAGAAAACGCATTTCGTAAACAATGAGTGGATGATGAGGATTGTGAGGGGGGCCCATATGGCTAGGAGTCCCATGCTGGAAGGTGAGATTATCGTCCCTTTAATGTTCTCTCGAGAACTCTGGTAGCAATATAGTGTTACCTGCATACTCTTGGCGTTACTTAGTTGTCATGAGTCACGCAGTAGTGTTACTTGATCACATTTTAGTGTTACTTGGCCACATCTTAGCGTTACATGGCTATACCTCACTCTTTCGTGGACATAACTGACTGTTACTTGGTCACACTTGACTGTTACTGAGTCAAACCTGACTGTTACTTGGTCAAACCTTACCTCGCTTGTTTCTAGACCTGGCTCTTAAAAGTAGCAAGGTTATTCGAGGGAAGAAGGCGGTATGATAACGGTCAGTCCTCGTGTGGTCAGTCTCCACACACAAACTATGGGAAGCAGCAGCAGCGGCTGCGGGCAGCATTCAGACGCATGCCTCAGGCCCCAAAACCCCCTCTGTGGGCTATGCAAGATAAGAGTGTAGGACATGTTATGTCACGGGATATTCATGTTTGCGTGATGTGTTTACAAACTGAACAAGAGGAGACGGAGAGGGAGAGAGAGAGAGAGAGAGAGAGAGAGAGAGAGAGAGAGAGAGAGAGAAGCCATGCTGGTGACCAGAATGAAGCTGAAGGCAATATGTGTGTGTGTGTGTGTGTTAGAGAGAGAGTTAAGGAGAGAGTGTCAAAGGCTTTCGTGACAGTGGAATTGAGAGTAATGAAAGGGGAGGAGAGGCGATAATCGGAGGAGTGCGCGATTTTTTCTTTTCTTTTTTTTTTTTTTTTGGAGAGGTGGGGTGCACCCAGGTAGGCCTCCAAGGAAGAAATAGCAAAAATCTGGATTTTTGAATAGAGACGAAAGCAGTTTGTGTCAGTGTTACTCGTTCACGCTTAAGTGTAACGTACAGTAGTAACACAGTACTGTTACTTGGCTACATTAGACTGTCACTTGGTGATACTTTACATGTTACTTGGACACGTCTTTACTGTTACTTATCCACAGACATGTTGCTGTTCCGTGGGTCAGATTATTACCCATTTCAAAGGCAACTCAGAGAAGAAACTCCCCCTGTTATCCATATAACACAAATACCATCGTATTATGAGGATTGTGCCCCTCAGCGACTTATCTTTACTGCATCTGTCGTAAATTTTACGACTGGGGAGTGCAGTAATCCTCTGTTACAGAGGGAAGGTAATCCCGCAGACGAACAAGCAATATAACAAATTACTTTCTGTTATACACAAACGCAACTCGCGTGCCTTCCTTGCTGGAGACATCTGGCAGCCTCTCGGGAGTGGGGGGGTTGGGGTTGTTAGTGTGATACGGCGTCAACAGATGGCTCTGCTTGGCACGGCTCCCAGGTGGGGACGCGTTAGTATGGCCACCCTCTTCTCTCACCCGTGCTGGGTCTGTCAGTCAAGGAGACACTGGCAGACAGCCCGTGGAGAGGAATGTTGTAGCAGTTGTAAATATAAAAAAAAAAGGAGACAGGTTACGGTAATTACCATAATTATGATAATTAGGTTAACGAAGAGAACAGTTGGCTTGCGTAACGCAAATGGAAGCGAGAGATGTGCTCACGCTGCTTCATACACACACACACACACACCTGTTATAAAGGCTTCATGTTCCCTCTCGTGTTTGCAACACTGTTGTCCCTCTGTGTTGCCAAACTCTTAAATCTCTTTTTCTGGCACCTTTCTAACCCCTGCAACGAGATTTTTTTGTATAATTCTTCACACTCTTCCATACTGTGAGGCGTTCGAACCTAGAATGCCTCGTCTAATAACTCGTATTCGTGGGTAAATGTATATTTTCAGATGTCTTTTTCTTCTACGTAAATTGTGTGGTTGAAATATGGTCAGAGTCTTTGGTGACGGATCTTGTATTTGTTTCATTGTTTTCTCCCTTTTTTTCCATCTCTCGTTTTGATAGTTCTCATTATCCCATCTCTCTTTATCGGACTCGATAGTGTATTTACTTATTTTCAATCCGAATTTTGATGACCAGCTTCTCATTCATAGCTTTTATATGTTTAACGTTTACTTTGTTTTCCTTGTGACTCTCGTAAAGTTTCAACATTGCATTTTCTTAACGTTGGAGGCTCCAGTCACGGACGCAAAGTCTACATTAAGGCCGAGCCTTAATTGAAATATAGGGAGATTATTTAAGGATTGTTTTGGGTAATGTGCTACTAGTTCAGTTTTTGTGCTTGCATCTGGGACAAATGTATGTTGGCCTTCATGTACATAGTTTCAGTCTAGTGTTTGTATGCTTCAAATACTCCCTCAGAAGCTGATCTCTCATTTGACTTCAGAACTCACTGGTGGTCTGTGTTTGCGTAAGATAAATCGGGCCTGTTGAAGCCAGAAATATCTCGTCAGGAGATTTAAGATATACACATCACTTGCATGACAACGTCAGCAGCCTAAGAATACACAGCAGGTATTTGTGTAGATCGAACAACGACATGAGGATTCATCTATCAGTCAAGGAGCGGAAAAATGCATTTAGAAAGAAGATACAGTATACTGAGAAAGCCTAATGGCACCTATATGGCCCCCTGTGGCATGCTGGGCATCCATCCTCCACAGTGAGTATGGCTCCCCACAACGTCTGTGCTTCTCCGCCTTTCCTTTAGTCATATTAAGTTATTTTCGTGTTATATCCGTCTGTCTGTGGCAGTGGGCCAGCACCACCAGCACCAGCCCTTAAGGGCCTGGTCGCACCACACACACACACACATACAACACCTTCACCACAACGCTACCACAGCTCCAGTCGTCTGGTCATCATACCACCCTTCCCTCTCTCTCGACCAACGAAGCGAAGATCAAATATTCAGTTTATTGTATATTTTCTACAAGAACGAGTGTATTTGAGCTGAACGTGAATACATAATTATAATAAATACATTTATCATTTATGTGTGAATAAAGGTGTCTCACTTTACAAGGAATTCCAAGTGTTCTTATTTATTATGTGAAGCCACAAAACAGACCATCAGACTTAAGTCACGTTCTTCCTTTTTATATATTAAAGACAGAGACGATGCTGAGCCCAGATGGGCTGAAGTCTTGTTCTCTCTAATGGTCGTTAGGCTTTGAGACGGTACTGGCTGTGTGAGGGTCGGGTTTGGGGGGTCTTTTAGCGAAACGCTTCTCAATCTGGTCCCTCTACTATGGCCCTCAATACAGCTCCACCACTCAGTTCCGCTACAGCTGTACTACAGCCCCCACTACAGTCCTGCTCGTACAAGTTCTGCCACTACAGCCCCCACACTGTAGTCTGGTCACCCCTCCTCCCCACCCTCCCTGGCCGTAACTCACCCCAGACAAACACTGCTGTCTGTGGCGTCTGTCTCCCCGGCTCCTCCTCCGCCGGGCGGCCAGGCGGGCGGGAGGGCGTCTCTCCTCCGCCTCTTATCTAACTTGTTTCTTTTTGGCCCGAACTTCTTGGGGTCTTCGTTCTCTCCTGACTGGCAGGAGTTCCGCCCCTGGCTCAGCAGCAGCAGTGGCAGCAGGAGGAGGAGAAGGCACCTACTGACAGACAGAGGGGAGAGAGGGGAGCCAGTGGAGACAGCCAGCGGAAGCAGGACGGCCCACTTAGTCCCTTCGGTAGAGTGTTCACTTGCTGGAGTTCCAGAATGGACGAGGGCGGGACTGGAATGTTTCCAGTTCAGGAAGAAGAAGAAGAAGAGGAAGAAGAAGAAGAAGAAGGAGAGGAGGAGGAGGAGGAAAAAGAAGAAGAAGAAGAAGAAGAAGAAGAGGAAGAAGAAGAAGAAGAAGGAGAGGAGGAGGAAGAGGAAGAAGAAGAAGAAGAAGGAGAGGAGGAGGAAGAGGAAGAAGAAGAAGAAGAAGAAGAAGAAGAAGAAGAAGAGGAAGAAGGTCTTGCAGGGGCTCAAGTGTATCGCATGCCAGAGAGTGTTGAGGGGAGAGAGGTTGGAGGGGAGGTGGGGTGGTTAGGAAGCCAGTCACATCCTATGGCAACCACATGTACCACACAACCTTGTAACTTACCCTGGGGGACTCGGAATATGGTCGAAGACAGCCAAAGAAGGCTATAGACGATCGAGAGGGCGAGAATAGTCATGTCAAATGGACTTCGCAATAAGTTTTATAAAAAAAAAAATTCAAATAACTCGATGCAACTTGTTTCAAAATTGACAGCCCAATTAGCCAGCTCCACCTAATTACCGAAACTAGGTCATGACGTCACGCTCCAACGCATATTGGGTTTGGTCAGCCAGCGCCTGTGGAGTGGGAGGGGGTTGGGGTGGGGGGTGGGGGGTAGGAAGCACAAGCTCGAGGGAAAGTTCTGGCGATTTAATATTTTTCCCGGCGCGTTGGCTAATGGGTAAACAGCGGGTACACTCTCTACATACAGACGCACACAGAGGGACGACGTTGGCAGGGAACGTACTGTGGGGCATTTTATGTAGATGAGCGAGGCGTTTGTGCGAGTAGGAAGAGAGGAGGGCGAGTTGTATCAGGTTTGAGACCGCGTTGCGAGGATACAACAGTACACAAGGGCGGGTACATGCAGTGAGCAAGTGCCCCAGGCTCGTCGTACTACAGCGCTCAAGAGTCGTACTACAGTGCTCGAGGGGACCACAGTTACAAACTAAGGCCACCTGTGTTCCGCCACTAGTAACCCCGCCTGATTGATAACATTAGGGTCAGCGCGACCAAAGCAATCATCACACGGAAGGAGATCCTCACGTCTCAGTGGGATGTGGGGCGGTTTGTTATGAAGGGGGCTCCGTTCCACTGAAGGTGCGCGCAAGGGCGTGACGGGGACAGACCACCTGCTGATTATTTACCCGGCTACGACAGGTCGCCCTTTGCCTTTCTCCCTTGTTGTTCGTCATAGTCTCCGGTAAGCGACGACGCGTCGCCTCCGTCATAGTCTCCGGTAAGCGACGTCGCGTCGCCTCTTTTTCCGGTGAGAGGTGAGTTGGGTATTTGTTCGTTTACGCCGTCGGCCATACCCGCAAAACTGAACGGGTCTCTCGCTTTACTCTCTCTCTCTCTCTCTCTCTCTCTCTTGTGTCTGCTGACGTGATGGTGACATTTTAGCATAGACCATTCCAGTCCACCTGCACCCTCCACTTACACTCCACTTCCCTCCACCCTCTCATGAACCTGTCTGTATCCCCTCCAGGTAGGGCTTCATGGGCCCCCCCCCCCTCTTCCTCCCTACCCCCCCCCCTAGAACAGCCATATAAGGTCAGGCTCCAGCTTATATCTCGACCTGATTCATATATGGAGTGAGTACAGTGGTATATGGTAGGCCTACGGAATGTTATATAGGGCGAGGCTCCTATGGCTTACTGCAGTGGGGAAGGTCATATGAGTTTTAAAAGCTAGTGTTTGTAATTTAAATTTAAGGTATATCACTTTAAGTTTAAGGGTATATCGTGCTGGCTTTAGGTAATGCCTTACAGAGGTTAGGTATAGATATAGTTTTAGGTAACATTGCTTAAGTTTACGTCATAAGGAGATTTAAGGTAATATTTTAAGTCATTGGGTTCTACGTGTTAAGGGTTGCACTTTAAAAAGAATTAAAGGTTTCTTGTCAAGGTTTTGGGTTATTATATGTTTTAAGGGATAAGATATTGGTCTAAGAGTTTAAGTTTGTTTTAAGTATTTTAAGTTTGGCTCATATTTTCTTCATTTTTCTCCTGTTCTCATCTCTGGGAAGGAGGGAGAGAGAGAGAGAGAGAGGCTAGTATACCTGGAGTGGTGAGAGGGGATGAGGCCAATATACGGAGTGTGAATCAAGAGGTCAGCCACACTGTGCACTCAGTGTGTTGAAAGTGCCACATTAGGAGAGTGCCACACCTAGTGTATTGCAGGTCGTGCACCTAGTGTGTGTGTGTAGGGGGGGCATACTACTGTGTTGTGAATGTCCAGAGTGTGTGTGTGTGTGTGTGTGTGTGTGTGTGCAAGAAGTGTCGCATCTTTTGTAAATACCTCACTTACGAATTATTGAATAATTCTGTGAATCATACGAATTATTCAGTAATTTATTCACTATTGCCTCATCCATGTCACTATTTCACCCACTATTTGAGTGATTGTGACTCTAGTCACGAAGGCTTCCCAGTCCCCTGGCCTGTCTGTAAACATAAGTGTCCTCTTTTAAGCCAGCGCCCCGACTGGAAGGGTTCGAGTCCTAGAGTCCTTCAGACCCGCCCTCGCCTCCACACGGCCCAGCACCTGATCCTAAACAACTGTGAGGCCAGGACGAGATTTAATGAATGTTTACGACCACCACCACCACCTCTACCGCTTACTTGTGTGTGATTTAAACAACACACGGACGTGATTGACTTGGTGTGACTGATCCGCTGCTGTGGGCGATAGATAGTGATTTTTTAATCGTAAATAGATTGGGTCATTAACAGATGCAGATGATCGGCCGCCTATTTGCGTAGCGTATGAGTTAATTTATGCAGTGAATGACCTGCTGTAATCCACGGTGTGGCTAACGCAGTGACAGCGGTGTTGTGATGTTAAATTTTGTGCTGTATATATATATATATATATATATATATATATATATATATATATATATATATAGTAT
>JAYMFT010065227.1:0-14767 GCA_038088735.1 Panulirus argus | reverse complement strand
CTCTCTCTCTCTCTCTCTCTCTCTCTCTCTCTCTCTCTCTCTCTCTCTCTCTCTCTCTCTCTCTCTCTCTTCTACAAGTAGTATTTTATCAAGAGTTCTCGTGAGCTTTCTGCAGGTCTTCGTTCCAACAAGTCTTGGGCCGGAGGCAAGCGTCAAAGTGCCGTTGAACATAATTTCCTGTGGAGGCTAGCCACTTGATGATCTACCCTTGTGACACATCCGTCTTCCTTCATACAGCACAGCTGTGGATTTCTCTTCCTCCTTTCATTATTTTTTCTTCCCATAATTTTCATATTTTCGAGTAAGGTCTACAAGCATCTGCCGAGCCCTGATTAATAAGCACATTCAGTTCCTTATATTTTCCTCTCACCGCTAGTAAAAATCACGTCGATTACTGTGAAGGAAAATGCGAGTTGCCCTGGAGAGCTGGGCAGAGACATAAGTGATAGTATGATGGGCTGGACCGCTGGCGACACACATGCGGATGGCAAGAACAGAACCTGATAGTGTGGCGAGAGTGGAGGGTATATATTGGACTAAGTAAGGATACATATGATGGATGGGAGGAAGCGAGTATAGGAGGGCAGCATATGAGTATTTAAGGGGAGAATATATTAGTAAGAAAGGGGGAAACACGTGTAATGAACATATTGAAATGAATGGAGGAATTGTGAGAATGCATAGAGGGGAATTGGAAGATAGGATTGCTTGTGGAAGGTGAAATATGTGAGTACAGAGATGACAAGTATGACCGGTGAGAGAATGAGAATGATGTAGGAAGATAAATAAAATACTGTAAGATGGAATTCATAACAATGAGACAAGAGTACACGTAAAGAGAGAAAGAGAAAATGGGTGAGTGATTAGAAAATATAAGTGTGGGGAGATTGATATTCAATGAGGTAAAAAAAAGGAGGGAAAATCTGAGTTATTTAGGGGAAATATGGAAGGGTGAATAAGGTCCATACGCTGGAATATATAATGGAGTGAAGGCATCATATAAGTATTGGGAGAAGATGAGTGAATGCAGGGGAGACTGATTGAGAAAAGTAGATTTATAAGTGAAGGAAGAGGGTGAAGGAATGAGGGAAGAATTTGCGTAAGCGAAGCCAGACAGCAGGAGGGATGCAGGGTCGTCACAGTCAGATTATAAGATACTGTTAAACGTTCGAGCCGTCCGCTGCCACAAGCCTTGCCTGGACCAAGGCATAGAGTGCTTGGTCTTGCTTTCCCGTTTGTACATTAGGATTCTGTACTAACTTAGGATTCACTCTGTTCCCTGCCGGCCACTCTCACTGGCAATCCCCTTCGCTAAGTCTACAGTAATCTGCCACAACGCCACAACAGATCGCTTCAGCTGTATATTCCAACAAACATCTAGATTTGTACCTGGATGTTACTGTGGGGGTAAACCAGGGTCACACGAATGTGTCCTCAACGCTTGGTTTTTGTAGCCGTTTCGTGACCCTTGACAGCCCCTCTGACCAGCAGTATTGGCACCAACCTCGAGATACTTGACAGCCTCAATGACTGTTAGCGTTGACAGTCATCTCGAGACATTTGCCAGCCCCACTGACTACCAGCGTTGACAGCCATCTTAACACATGCATTGCCAACCTCACTATCAAAGTTGACAGCCAACTCGAGACATTTGTCAGCTCCATTGACAAGCAGTACTAACAGCCATCTCGATACGCTTGCCAGCTTCTATGATACACTTGTCTGCCTCAGTATCTGGCAGCAAAGTTCACCCTCCCCACCACCTAACCGTTCTCGTCAGAGGCAGCGGGCCTCTTGATCTCTCTTCTAGCTACGCTCCTTTCACCGGGAGTCAAGTTACGTAGTTTCTTTTATAATCGTCATCACATTGATAAACTGTTCCTGAAGGTCTTCTGAAGACATATCTTATAGCATATTCAAAACTCTTTCAGATACGCCAGAACACATCAAAAAACCTTTGGGACTTAATTATTACCTCTGGTATGTTCAAAAGAAATAAATTAAAATTTATTCACCCAATGCACATGTGGCCATCAGGACTCAGGGCCAACACCTTGCGCTGCCCTCACGTAACTCAACTCATGGCGGCCCACTGAGATGTGTCCCTTCCTTTCATCCCAAAGATTATATTATTACAGTCAGAATGAGAAATGAGTTACGGACTCTGGGAATTTTCTCTACTGTAATGAATAGGATTCCGGGAAAAAAGGTCAATTGTTGTCAGGGAAACTGAATTCAAGGTGTGGCACAACACCACTCATGAGTCTTGGAAAATGTGTTGGATGATATGTTGAAGTTCTGGTAAATGTTAAAGATCATTACGTTGCTAATCTCTACATCAAAATGTAAAATGCTATTCTTTATGCTAACATTCATAATCTAGAAGATATTTTCCTTTGTTTCTAATAATCTTTAGTGTTTTACCTCTTTATTTTGACTCATATTTTCCTACATGATTGTATGTCATTCTGCCTCTGTATTTTGGCATTTATTTTGAAATATGAATAATTTCCACAGTCGTCGAGTTTCTGTTTCATAAACACTTAGAGCTGAACGTCTTTCATCATAAGGAGCCAAATATATATCATCTCTGAACGTCAGAGATGTGGGAGCACGTGGACTGGTCCGGCACACTAGTGTTTGCCTCGAGCACGTGGAGGATTTCTGACCTCAGCACAGGTCACCAACTCTCACAGAAAATACAACTTAAGATTTCATATAAGGCTTGCCCGGACATCCTCCACCTGGGTTCATACTAAACTGCCAGGGCCCTACCACTCACACTTGCCTCAGTAAATCTCATCAGTAATTAAGGTCTGGTTGTGCGAGTGAGCGGCAGTGTGATAGTCCTTTGTGAGGCGTCCCTCTGAGGACCTGCTAATGCTAACCTGCCCCTCCCGTCCCTGACTCAGATCAGACTTTCTCCGCGTGCACCTCTCACAGCTTTGCTTGCGAATAACTTTATTTTCCTTGCTATAAATAAAGAAGTGATATGAGTGATAAGAGGAAAAGCGATGAGGTTCCCTGCGCACATATCAGAGAAGATAAGATGCTCCACACGACTAAGTTTTAACTGGTAAGACAAACGGGAGGAGAGGATGAGACAGGCTTTAAGCATCGAAACCAGCATTATCATCCACAGGGCAGAGGAGAGGATACAGTCGAGTACCAAGATCACCTTCGTCAAGAGCATGAGGAAATGATAACAATGACACCGCTAACAGTTGAGGACTACAATAACCGGCAAGAACATAACACAGTGGTAACGGTAACAGCGGGGTACCATGATCGCCCTCGTGAAGAACATGACACAATAGTAACGGTAACAGTTCAGAGTATAATCACTTTCGTCGAGAACATGGCACAATGGTAGCTGTAGCATTAGAGGACCATAGTCGTCTGTCTCAAGAGGATGACATAGTAGCAACAGAGCTAATGGAGCAGTCATAATATTTCTAAATCTCAGGATATTTTGTCTCATATGGCAGCTCCATCTGCTGATTCATGATGCCAGCAATGCATTGCTGCAACAGCTATTCGTTTCTCATTATATAAGAAGAGTGAGGCTTCTGATACATTGCCAACTCCACCCGGTCGCTCATGACTACAATACATTGGTACTTCAGCTTTTCGACCATTACAAAAAAAAGGAATATTTTGCGAAGAGTTTACAGTTTACATAATTAATTTTCGTTTGTTGATATCATTCTTATGTTCCAGGAAGTTTATGTTTAGTCATTTGACGTATTACATGAATCATGAAACAATTTTAGAATCATACAGCCCTATGCTATTGCCGTTTTTTTAATCATGGGAAGTATATCATCAGAGCATGAATCATTTTGAAATTAATGAAAACAAAGCCTGACATCAGCAAATGAATCATTTGAAATAATTCGATTGAAATTGCGACGTAGCTGAAATTATATCATATCTTTATTCTAATATCATAGGAATGTAATTCGTCAGTTTTCATATCATGGTATATCACCATCTCTTTTCTGCATCTTGAGCGCCGGTCTCATAACACTATCACAGGACAAACGAAGAACGCTATTAAAAGAGCTACGAGTTAAAGGCGGGACAAGGGCGACGCTTCTATGAATTTCCAGAAGGATGGCCAAAGCCAAAGAGAAGACCCCAGATGGAGTGCCATCCAAATTCAGAGTTGTCGTAGGAAGCAACGAGAGCCGCCACAGCACCAGAGAAGCAGGTCTCAAGCCAGCAGACATGCTGTTGATAATATTACTGGTCAAATACCGCCTCTGGGACCCTCACATCCCAGAGCTCATTAAGAGACCTCAGCTCCTTCACATTCTGTCCTGCCACTGACATACCTACTGAGGGGATTTCGTACAAAAAGAGTAAGTTTTGTTGGTAAAAGTTTTCTGCTGCTCTGGCTGTTTTCTGGGAATGAATAAAGACTACGGAAATCATTTCAATTATTACGTGCTTCAAATACCCATATTATCTCTCTTTCTCTCTCTTCTCTTCTCTCTCTCTCTCTCTCTCTCTCTCTCTCTCTCTCTCTCTCTCTCTCTCATGTCCTTAATCATCAGGGTTTTGAGAGCAGAGATAGAGAAGGTAAGACGATTATTTTACCTCCTCCTGAGCTAAGGGATGTTTAATTTGAATTACTCTTAAGTCCATTCCTGATTACCTATCTCTCTGAGAGAGAGAACAAGATGTATCTTACCTAATGTATCATGTAAAGAAAGCCTAAAACCAACATAATGACTGATGTTGAGAGTTGCTGTCGTTCCTAAGTTGATCTTATGAGAGCCACTGTCTTAGATTTTCTAGAGGACCTCGTGTCTTAGCAATCATCATTTGCGTTCGCATAATCTAAAGTCAAGTGTGGCATGACGTGCAATGTCGTCCATGAAAAGAAGTGTTCGAGAATGCCACAACCAAGCAGACAACTACTCGTTGTCTAGTCCACAATAAACAGACCCACAACGTCTCTATGGTTACGTGGACTTTGCTGGCAGAAAAGTTCTTGCCGCTTGGTGTCCAGGCTGGCTAAAAGTCGTTGTGTTCAATGCTCTGCCTAGTCTAGTATGGTAAAAGGTGATGGAGACCATGCCATCGAGAGTGTGGGACATACATAGTATGCAAACGGACTTGTGTATTATATTTATTTTTTATGCTGAAGCCTTGACAGAGTTTAGTCGAAAGCGATACGACTTATAAACTGTTCCAGGCTAACTTCCAAACTTGACCCCCTTACTCTACGCCACAATGTTGGTTCACTCTCCCTCTCCTACAGGTATTACTTTGGTTTTTGCTCCCGAGAGCTGGCTGCTTGTGTGCCCCCACCACTAGCTAGACCACGCAATACTCAGCAAACTGCTGCGTCACATGATTATTGTGTGGCTATCGGCAACTCCAGAGTGTGCCGTTTTGATAACTGCTTCTTTTCCTACCTTCTCATGTCTTTCCAAATAGCTATGACTTGGCACATTTCAAAAGACAGGTCTTTCACGTCCTCCAAGATTCGTAAATGCTTTCCCTTGTCATTTCTTTTTCCGTTTCATTATTTTCTCTATATTTCAATTAAGGCCCGGCCTTGTCCGTGACTGAAGCCTTCAACATAAAAAGATAAAGAATATATACTTAGCAGCTTTTGCCATCTGAAGTATATGATAATCTACTTATAAGAAATAGTCTCCTTACTGTTATACGTGCTAAACTTTGCAAATGACCCTTGATTGTCCTTAATGAGTCAGATTTTCCTCTTAAGATTCCGCATGTCAGTGCTTTCTAAACTGTGTCCATTCTTGAGTAACCCACCTAGAATATAACACCATTTTATAATCATCGTCATTAGTTTTCATGAGACGTTACTTACCACGAGTTTTCCGACGATTTCATTGCTAAAGTGTGTGGACTGGTGGGTTACATCACAGGTCCCAGGTTTCGGAAGTATCTTTAGATTATTTCAAAATGGGAATCTAGAACACCATCCGACTGGATGACTGTCGGGTATTACAGCATTAAGCACGACCTGAGAACACATCCGTTAAGTTAGTGCACGTGGAGGCGCAAACTATTACGGCTGATGTTAACCAGCTACATCTTTGTGACGAATCACTAATGGCACACATCGGTAAAGGCGCCACCGAGGCCAGTGTGATCACACAGATGATTTGGGAATAATGTAGCACCGAGTGACGGGTGGTGGAGATAATTGACGAGAAAATCGGACACTAAGCACTTCATTCTGACCCAACATTTTCTCTCCGTTTGGAAACAACCTTAACAGAAGAATTCTGTCGTTTCTGATTGTTTACAGATTGACTTTTGTTTCTTTCCAGGGAGAGGAAGTAAAGAAATACGTGGATAGCTCTCCCCAAGCCTACCTGATGATTTTCTTCATGGATCAGAGAGAAGTGCAGAGTTTGCCATGAGACTGTTTATGTACTTTGATCGAGGCAGGTACAGATGGAGAGAGTATGAGGCTGTGCCACTTGAGTAGTCGTGAACTTACTATAACAAGGTCTATAGTTCTGGAGGTGTAATTCAAATGCACTCATATTCCGACGACTCAATACATATTTTGCATCTCTTTCATGTCCGCTTCACATTCTCTTGCACGATCTACTTCTCTTCTCACCGTAATTGTCTCTGTCGACTCAGATTTAGACAGGATTTCCCTACACCAATTCAGAGTTTTCCACCTTATCATAAATATCTTAAAAGCTACGTCAGATAGTGTGAATATAAAGCTATTGTGAAAAAGAATGCCGTGGGCTGGTCACTTTTTCAGTAAGAAAGGCGACCACTTTGCTGCGCGCTGGATGTAAAACGTATTCAGTTCTCTCCTCACCATATATGGGCCAGGAGGTCGGATTCACTGAGCCGGAGGGGAAAGCAAGGGAGAGATGGCGGTTCTCGTCATGCGGGTTGGTGCTGGTATCTTTTTTTTTTTTGCTCTGTGTAGAGAGTAGACAGGATCTTTTCCTTCAGCAGAACAGAATAGAGTCTTGATGAATCAATTTTTACTTGCCCTAAGTTTAGAAAAAAAAAATGATATCAGTGTTTGCTGAGGAGCAAAAGATGGTTGAAGGAAATGTAGCAATATTCAACAGGCGACAGCTGTTCAGATTCTTTGTTTTAACCAAAGATGACTGAATAGCGCAGGAAAATGATATCAGGATGTACATTGTTCCTTAGATTTAACGAGTAACACCATGTAATCCTAGCCATTAGCCGCAATCGTGTTCCTGAGCTCTGAAGCGCTACACTGGCCTTGCTATGGCTAACCTATTTCTGTCATGTGTGTGTGATACCTTCTACTAAGTCTCGGAATCATGAGCAGTTGCACCGACCATATTCTAACCATCATCATTCAGGTAGCTTCTTATTTTTTCTGTTAGCTTAGACGGCGCGGGCAAATGAGGCCCTAATCAAGGCTATCCCATTAACGCTATGTATTTATAGATATATATACCCTAGCCTGAGTAAGGTACCCAATTTATCGACCAGTCTCTAGGGGTGGATGAACAGCTGGGTTGACTGTGGACCGACTGCTGCAACCAGGATTCGAACCTATGCGTTCGACCCTGGGCGGTCCGTGAATTCGTCACGGTCAGGAACGCTAACTAGAACACCACTCTCTATCGAGCGCGTTCTTATCCCGCGTCCGCTTGCCAAAATATTACCATCTGTGGATGTAAACACGTTGTTCCTATCTATAGCGAAACAATGCAGAAACATTTTCTCAAGTTTCTTGTGCCACGAGTGAGCAGCCAAGCCCCTGGGAAATTCAGCGTTCAGAACGGCCTAATTGGTCTCCTTATTTGCATGCAAATTATGCAGATAGTGAACCAGAACAAGGGAGGTTGAATGGCTTCTGATGAACTGTATTACCCATAGAACAGGGCCACTGAGGGTTCAAAGCACGTACGCCTCCACTGGCGAGCCCATTACGGGCTGATGCATATCTCTTCCTTTATTCCACACCTCCTATGGTTATACAAATATTTGCGATCTGAACACGCTGGACTGGGCGTTCTAAATTGAAATGTCTTAAAATCAACCATACACCGTGTCCACATGAACTGTGTCAGAGTAATATGGTACTGATATCGTGCAGGTACTTGATTCCCTGATGCCGATCCAGATTCCTACACATACGAGATATTCCAGTAACTATAAATCACAAATAGATTATTATTACAATAGTCTTATACTGTTAATTAGAGAGACTTTTTAAAGATGTTTTAATGTAGTTTATGTTTAAGTAATAGTACAAGTTTTAAGGATTAGAGATTTTTTAGTGGTGTTACAGCTTCAACGCATCCCTAGGTCTGAGGCCACATCAAGATGCAATTAAGATGATGAACAAATGCACTTGACACTTGTTAGTGCATAAAACCGTGAAGCATCATGGCCAGTGACGTCACAATGATGGTTCTTGGTGAGGCAAACCTTCGCATCATATCATTTCACATTTCAAGTGATCACTGGGTCCTTATGAATTGTAAGACAGACCTCCGGTCGGTCTCGCGAGATTAAGTAAATGTGTTTTATGGGACTCTGTTCTGCGTGGAGAGGAAACATGGGAATAAAGGACAGGTGATGAGATACAGGTGAGGAAGCAGAGCACAACATTTGCCATTCAGCGGTTAGGGATCACATTACGATGTCCATCCAGCCGGGATGAAACACGTCACGGATGGCTATGTGGCCGCTCATACATACCGAAACTGGGCCATGTGATCGCTCAGCGTCGGAGGAGGCGTACCACAAAGGGAACAAGAGCCATTCGGCGATTAGAAAATGTGTCACTGCTGTACATGTGTCCTTCCGCGATGACAATGGCATTCATCGTGGATGAAACATGCCACAGCTGTACCTGTTACCATTCAGCCGCGAAAGGACATGACACAATTGGACGTTTAGTTATTCAGTTATGAAAACCTGCTAGAGCCAGTCTTGTGACCATCAAGATACCAGAAAATCTCCAGTGCCAAAGATAGCCGTCTGGAGATGCAAATCAGTATTCCGAAGAACAATCAAACTTCACAGCAATCGAAGTATTTCATAAAGAGCCGATTACACACATAAAGAAAGCCTGTAATGAACTGCCTAACAAATTCAAATAAAGTAAAAGACAAAATTTGAAAAAATCAACAAACTCTTCTTTGGAAAACTGAAGGCGTGTTGTTCTCTTTTCCCAATTTCATTCATCAGTAATTACTGACTTCTCCTTAACCACTTTATTCGTACGTTAGTCGACCTGTTTTATAGGAATAATTAAACGTTTCATCAACATTTTTGAAGTACCTTTCGTATGACGTGTGAAGAGAGTTGCTGTTTCCGCGCAAATTAGGCCAAATTGGAAATGTCAGATTTCTTTCTTGGTTCAGTATTAGATAAGCCAACCTAACCTAACCTAATGTAAGACGGCTTACCTCACCATAATAGCGGAACTTAGTGATCGGGATGAGTAGGTTAGGTTATGCAGTTTGTTGTTCTTTCCTTCATCCTTATGCCAGACTAGATTTTCTTGTGTAATTTCATGAAGTCGAAGGTGCGATCTGTTTCTTTCCCTAAACCTCGAAGCTGTAGAACTTTCCACTATCTCATGTCTTACCCAATAGCTATGACCTGGCACATTTTAAAAGACGGGATTTTCACTACCTCCAAAATTCGTAAATACTTTCCTGTCTTTACTTTTTCATTCTCATTAACCTGTCTCTATTCCAGTTAAGGCCTGGCCTTGATGTGGACTTTGTCCGTGACTGGAGCCTTCAACGTATAAAAAAGTTGGCTGTTAAGGCCGAACTTATTACAGGCAGCTTCAAGGACGTCAAGGATTGTAGAGTAAAAACAGCGTCGGACTTCTTTCTGAAAGTGTCATCATCCAGCTAGATTATGTGTCTTCCACATGTGATCTATTTTATACTGTCTTAGCAGTTTTAGCTGTTAAATGTCTTCCCTCCAACCATTTGAAGGAGTGATTGTAGCGCCCATGAAAACGCGAAGGACATTTCATTGACCCTTGTCGGATATTTGGTATGGAAGAGGTTGAAAGCCTTTGTGGCTAGGTATAGAGAAATGCCACGTAAGAGGTCCGGAAGAAAGAAACTGGGAAGGGCAGGTCAACGTGAAAAAAAACGGACAGTCGTCCAAGTGGGAAAGTGAGTCGAATAATATTAATGCAGGGTAATGCATCAGAGGAAAGGCAGTTAGTTCTGTTATCAAATCACTGGGTCACGTAGCGGGCTAACTGCAGGTAATACCGAGAGGTTTTAGGGAAATCAAATCACCAAGTCAAGTACAAGAATAGGAGTAACGTATCAATATGAAAACAAAATTAGTGTTGTATTTGTTGACCAGAGAACTTGGAAACTGTCAGCGCGGGAGGCGAGAGAGATTATTTGTTGTTCTTGCAGTGACCTCAATGTAGTATTATAAGGAATATGAACCAAGCTGCAATACTAAAAGAAAACTACAAAGTATAACTTAAAGAGGTAATAGAGAAATACTAGTGAGTGAAAATGAACGACAAATGGTTAAGTAATATATGCTTAGTAGACATATCAAGAAGTATAAGAATTAACATGTCATTTGAAGGGCATTTTCAGCACTTGATTGCCGGAGAAGAAAGGTGAGAGGAAAAAGATTAACATGACTGATAAAATACAAAGATATCGGAATCGTAGTAACTAATCCATGAGTTCTACTGCTCTAGAGATTAATCATATTCTTTTTTTTACGTTGAAGGCTCCAGTCACGGACAACAGTCCACATCAAGGCCGGGCCTTAATTGAAATATAGAGAGAATTATGACACGGGAAAAGGCTAACGTATCAACCAGACTATAAAGTAAACTCAGTGTGAACTATTTCAAACGTTTTCAGAAGAGAAGAAAGATATCGAATGACGGCACTGATGTAAGTCAAAAATCTTTGAAGCGTGCTCAGTCAGTAGTCTCCAGGTTCAACTAAGTGGATGCTAAACACCGCTGATTGTCTCTGTGGAAGAGGTAGGCTGCCATGTCAACCAGACTACAAAATGAACGAATTCGAAGGCTTCCAGGAGAAAACGTGATCAGATGGAACTACTAATTCAAGGTAATGAAACTGAAAATGCTGTTCGAACAGAAAAATTTTCGGCAGCAACCAAATACAATAAAAAATTGAAGGAAGATTAAGTGATGATTATGTAAGCTTGGAAAACAACCGAAATACCTAATTAGCAAAGTGGGTAGAAAGTGAACTCATGAAAAAAGTAATCAGGAATAAATAATTGCAAATTTCCAATGATTAGAGGGAAATTCAAGGAGAAGAATAAACAGAAAACTAAGAATTTGTTGAAATACAGATACGGAGGTTTTGTGTGTAAATATGTATTTTAAGACTGATTAAAGAACAGCAGTGTGATTCAGCTGAGTGGAGAGGTGTGGCTCAGGAGCAGAGAAGGGAAGCAGAGTCACACTGACCTGCAGGGAAGATGCAACGTGACGAGTTGATACGACAGTAGAAAGACAAAAGAATTAGGGTCTTATAATGACAAGAGTTAATAATGTGACTCAGGTATTAGGAGCAGACCATTGGCTGTGTGTTCAAAGATCCCATTTCTCGACTCTCATACGACACCCCTTCCCCCGAACCAACCCTGCTAACACCCCACCCTGTCTGTGAACCCACCTTTGTCAACCCCCTCATCTTTCCATAGTCCCAGTCAACGCTCCTTCCTCTCCACCCTCCCAGTCCATGCTAATGCTTCTCAAGCCTCCTGTATATATTCCCGCCTATCTAACCTCCCTGTGTACTCTCTCTTCACTTTACCCCTCTCTGTCTATACGCCCATCCTCCCTGTCAGCATTCCTGCTTCTCCACCTTCCATTCCACAAGTTCCGTCCCTACATCTTCCCTGTTACTACCGTCCACCCTCTCTAACAACACTTCCGCCCCTTCATCCACCCTCTTAAAACTCCCGCCCCTTTACCCTCTCTGTCAACACTTAAGCCTTTCCATTCAACATCTCATAACTAACCTTCCACCCGTCAGCCTATTAGTACTTGTGCCCGTCAGCCAAAACTCGCCAGCAGTTCAGCTTCACCAACCATGTCAAAACTCACCCCTCTACCCTCCCTGGGAACATTCCCGCCTCCACACCCTCTCTCTCGACAGTGAAATGTAGATAACAATAGCCAGATTTATAAAGAAAATTATGTTAAATGACTTGGTAAAGCTGGTGTTGTACTTCGGTAATTAGATAATCAATTGACTAGCCTGAAACAACGAGCAGTGACTAACAGTTAGGTCTATGAATGGTAAGACGTAACAGGTGTTGTGCCACAAAGACCAGTCTCGGGACCGCAATTCTTTATCACATTATCATTAGCGCTGATAATGCACTGCGTGGTAAGATATTAGAAAAAAGATTACAACAGAATTATATGTCTGCAACTGCAACCTGACATAGATAAACTGAATCCTAATATCGATAGATGCAAAGCTTTTCACATATCAGTGAAACCGTAAAGACAACCTACGGTAGGAATTTTGTCTGAGCTGCAGTTGGCAAGTGAAATAGAATGCTTAAGTGCAAAATCCAAATGAGTAGTGCTTAAAAAAAGTGAGAATATACGAAACAAAATTCTAGGCTACGGCATTCGAATTCAAATCTAAGAAACAGCCTCAGTCATTTTAGTCCACTGTTGTGCGACCCCCTTGAAAATTATGTTCAGTTTTGGTCGTCTCACTAGAAAAAGACAGATAGATTAAAGAATACAGAGGCGAGCTACCAAGATGATTCCCAGACTGAGAAATAAATCCTATGAGAGCGGGGAAGACGACTTAAGTTTATTTCGTTTAAAAAGAAGGTAGAGATGATTTCACATTGCTGTTCGAAATCACCATAGGCTCCGACAGCCTTGATTTAAGCAGCCATTAATAATCAAGGCAAGATTAAATCAGATGGCACTCAGTAATCGACACACTGTGAGATTTTTTTTTTTTTTACTTAGACTGAGGCAAAACATTTGTTCTTCAGTAGGACTGTTTACATAAGGAGGGACCTCCTAAAATGTGTAGCTGACAACAATACCAGTGACACACTTTCGAACAGTCTAAACATATAATTCGCTTTCAGTCAAAGGTCCGTAGGTACGGTACACTATACAGTTATTTCTCCGTGGGTCATCTGTATGCTTTTCTGTCTTGACCACGTAAATCTCTATGGCTCTGATCCCCCCCCCCACACACACACTATCTTGAGAAGAGCCAACGGTCTGTAGCTATTTGCCATTCTTTGTACTCATCTGTAACTCTGTACACTTAAGTTTGTCGAGTTCCTGTAATGTACTGTCTATGTCACAGCATAAGGAATGACAGAGTGAGTGAAATAATTAACCATCCCTATCAGCTCTCTCGCCATTTTACTCATCTAGTCAAAACTCACCTTCACCCTCTCTGTCAACATGCCTGCACCCCCCCTCTCCCCCAGCCAACACTATCAACCCTCCAACTCACTCTGTCAACACTAACGCCCTCCCAGTCTCCCTGTCAATACATCCACCGCTTCACTCTCACCGACAACGCTCACTCCTCTCCACCCCCTCGTCAGCTCTTCCGCTGGTCCACCCCTCCTCTAAACTCTCTCTCCTATTCCTTCTTTACATCACCGCTCTCACCCCTCCGCCCTGTCTGTCAACACTCTTGCATATTTTCAGGCTTCCTGCCAGTACTCCTGCCCTACCACCTGCCCTGTCAATACCCAAACCCCTTCACCCTCCCAATTAACATTCCCCTTCTTCTACCCTCCCTTCCATCCTCTATATCAATGCTTACGCCCTTCTATTCACCCTGTCAGTGCCCCTGCCCCTCCATCCAGTCTGTCAAAGCTCCCGCATATTCTCTCTCCTTGGCAATATTCCTTCTCCTTCACTCTCCATTCTCTTCTCTCATCCTCTGAATGCTCTCATTACGCCATCCTCCCTTACAATATTCCTGCCTTTCTACTCTTCCTGTCAACACTCCTGCACCTCCATTATTCTCCCTGTCAATACTCTCACCCCTCCAGCTTCCTTGTCAGCATTCCTTCTACCCATCTTCCTCAGCAACCACTCCCGCCTCTTCCCTCTCCCTGTCAGCAATACAAGTCTTCCATCATCTTCGACTCATCTCTCTCTCTCTCTCTCTCTCTCTCTCTCTCTCTCTCTCTCTCTCTCTCTCTTTGTCTTGCCGTCATACCTCTCTCAATCCATTCACGAACGAATTTATCAATATAGTCCAACACTAAAATCTATCACTTTGATCATTTCTAGCATCATCATAATCGCAGGTTCGGCAGGGTTCCTGTGGCTCTGGTGATGGTGGGCGTCAGATGAAACAGGATCACGTGGGAGAAGTGCTAGGCTGCCGAGTCAACGTGGAGCTCCTGTAGGAGGAAGTGGGTGTGGCTCGTACCTCGGCTCCTGGAGTGTACGGTGACTACCGAATATTCCTTGGGTTGCAGGAGGCTCCTGGAGAGGCTCTATTGACGCAGGAGTGCCGCGGGCGTGGCCGTAGGTCCCTTGTTGTTACAGCTGCTGCTCGTGTTAGCGCCAAGAACAGACGAAGAAAGGCCACATCCATTCTCTAGCTGTCAAGTGTAATGCACATATTCTTCTCTAAAATTCCTATCACCTGCTCTGCAAGAGTTCAATACCACGCTCATAAAAGACATCTGCTTCCTGCATTTAGTAATATATATATATATATATATATATATATATATATATATATATATATATATATATATATATATC